>WBNP01001584.1:0-36336 GCA_013401095.1 Passerina amoena | reverse complement strand
GGCTACATTGCACTGCATCAAATTGAACTATTTCAAAAATACTTTTTTAAAAATACGCCAGAGAAAGCAATGGTACAGCTGATTCACCATGGATGAGGCAGACAGGTTGAAGTCTTTATTCTTGATCTCTTATTCTTCTTCCAAACTCTTTTTGCCCCTCTCTACAATTAAAAAACCAAACAAACCTTACCAGAAAAAAAAAACCCCAAACCTCCCAAGCCCTCATCCTAATTAACCAACCAAAACCCACTAAACCCTAACATAAATACATAAAGGTGATGGGTTTTACCTCACTGTGAAACTGGATTCCCACCCCTTTGGCTGCCTCCACTTCAATCAAGCAGTAAATAATTTTTGTGCCAAGACTTGTTTCCTGCATTTTTGTTTGTCTAAAGCCATACTACACTTGCTCTTAAGTGACATCCACAAAAAAGCCTTTGACAGAAATTCCTATTAATGACTCAATTATCTGAGTCAAGAAGGTTTTACATTTAGACTTTTAGCTGACAACTGATAACTAAGGTTTGAATTTGGCACATCTCCTCTGAGCCCAGTTCTGTGCTCACTCAGTCCAATATCTAATTGATTTTTAGAGGACTGGAAAACCTTCTCTTGTAACAATCTCTGTTGGGTCCGGCAAGACAGAGAACTTCCTAAGTATGACAAAAAACCCAAACCAACAAAAAACCACCAAAAACCCTCAAAGTACCCCCAAAGAAAGTCCAAGCTAAAGATCTACCAGAAAAGCCCAGAAGAACCCCCCCCCCAAAATTCCAAACAACCCTTCCCTCCTCTATCCTCACCTCTAATTAATGTTCTGAATAAAGCAAATTAAATTAGGGCTGGGATTTCAATGCAACCACCTCAGCACTGGAAATTGTGTGCATTCGAGCAAGAGGCATTTGTTTTTCCTTGGATGCTTATCTTTTTCCAAATGATGGATTTGCACAAAGGGCAGCTGCAATGGCTGCTAGATTGGTTTTGTGCCTTTAACTGATTCCTGTCTAACTTCTGCAGTTTGGTTATGATTAACTCCAGGATTTATGCCTTCTTGGAGTGCATAATTCTCTCCTTGTGACAGTTTCACAATCAGCTGCAGGGTCAAGGAGGAACCTCATCTGTGGGCTTATTGTAGATAAACCCCAAATGGCCTAAAGGTCTCATTTTAAATAGAGAAGCCAAATTCTGGCAGTAATTGAGGAGGGGAAGTCACATGTTTTCCTAAGGTTGTTGAATATTTCAACATAAGATTTTATGGGAAAAGGACTTTGATAAGAAAAATTGAGAGTGGTTCTGTTACCAGAACAAGCAGAAGGGGATTAGGGGAATGTAACAATTGGAAAGTAGGGATGAAAAATGTAATGTGCTATTGTACAGTACATTGTGTTAGACAGGGAGCACAGGAACATCAACAGAGTTCCCTGGCCCTGGGAAGGTCATCCCACACAGCTGCAGAAATAAGGATGCAAAAAGCAACCAGCATCTTGAGACCAGGGTGCTGTGCTGAAAATTCAAATGTGACCTCAGCTTGGTCACATCTCCTGTGAAGGATCCCTCAGTCAAACCCAAATTCAACAAGTCATGAACCTGTGTGCCTGAACTTCAAGCCCTGTGCAAGGCACCCAGGCCGGTGCAGGGGTGCAGTGCTTCTTGTGCTGAAATGTGGCACTTCAGGTTTGTGCATGTGCTGGTGTCCAAAAAGGCTGCAAATGTGGAATTGTCCCCTTCTCAAGCTGCTGCTTCAGTTGCTCCTGAGCCTAGGTAGCTCATGTCAGAGACCTGCCTCAGTTATGAGCTCCAAAGACGGTGACAAGCTAGGAAGAAACAACCCATAAAACCGAGTTTTAGGGGCACAGAGCTGTGGGGAGAAACACATTTGAAACAGCACTAGCAGTGATGCAAGTGTGCTGGGATAGGCAACACAAAGTGACATCCTGGCAAATAACAGGGGAGCATGGTGGCACTGAGAGCACTGCTCACACACGCTGGGGGAGAAGCCTGAAACACTGAACCACTCTGCTGAGAGGGGCAAGGCTGAGATTTAATGATCTGGCTGAGACAAGAAATGGTCAGATTCCTCCAAGGCTGGTCAGTAACCTCAGTTAAGCCTAGACTTAAGCTGCTCTGCTTAAGCAGTGTGTGCCAGCCCTAATTTATTCTTTATTCCTCCAATATTGCTGGTGCCCACTGCAAAGCAGAGGTTGTACAGAAAATTTGCTGTTGGTTTTGTTGCTAAAAACCCAATTTCAGCTGGATTGATCCAATGATCTTGTTCACCACACAGACAATACAGCCAACACAAAGGAGGATTTGTGGCTGGGGATGGGGAAACCCACACCCTTTTTTGCCAGGCCCCAGGGATGCAGGTTTAAAATCAATGTAAAACAGCACACTCCAAGGGAAAAAAAAAAGGTAAGAATGAAGAGGTCTGCAACACCCTTCCTCAACAGCTTTTTGTTTTCCATGTCTCAGCTAGGTGCCTTGTGCAAGATAGTGACAAATTCTCAGTCACACCAGACTGGGGTGGACATAAAGACACCAGAGGACATCCAAAGGAAGGCAGCAACTGGGCTGTGTGCTCATTTGTCTTACCCAGAGAGAATGAGCCTGTCACTGCCTCGAAGGAGCACAAGAAAACACATCCAGGAGGGTTCCCAGCAAGGAAATAAGAGCTGTTTTGAGCACAATTATTCTTTGAGCACAGTTATTTTGTCTGCTTCCTTGAGGGCAGAGCCAAGGCTGAAGGTGTGATGAGTAGCTGGAGGCTGAGCGAGCTGAGCAGGGCTGCTGGGGGTGCCTGTGTTTGAGGAAGGATTATTGCAGCACTGAGAGGTTCTCCTCCCACAGCTTTTATAGACTTGCTGTGTTTTCTCCAGGTTATAAAGTTGTTTTGAAGCCTGGCTCGTTGACGTCAGCACGTCACATCCATTCAGCCTTGAATCTTTCCTGCCAGGGTTTCTATGCACCTGCGAGCCAGCAGCACGAGCAGGCACAGAGAAACAGCGCTGAAAGAGGCTTTCAGTGCCACCATCCTGAGGATGGCTCCTAGGGAAAGGTTAGGGGACCAAGGCCCTTGAATAGGAGAGATTTTGAGATGAACTGCAGCCTCCAAAAATATAAAAAAGTAACTCGAAAGAAAAAAAACAAACAACAACAACCAAAAAAAGGTAGTATTTTTTCTTTTGTAACAGGGCAAGAAATGAGCTTAAATTGCCAGGAAGGACAGGTAAGTGTTGACACAAAATTAAAACTTTCTAACAATAAGGAAAGTGAAGCATGGGACCTGGTTACTAAAAGACAATGGTTAAGGAAAGATTGAGTCATCAAAGCATTCGAATATGAGAGATCTTTGAGATGAACTGCAGCCTCCAAAAATATAAAAAAAGTAACCAGAAAAAAAAAAAGCAGTATTTTTTTCTTTTTGTAACAGGGCAAGAAATGAGCTTACATTGAAAGACAGTTGAGTGTTGACACAAGAGTAAAACTTTCTAACAGTAAGGAGAGTGAAACATGGGACCAGTTTACTAAAAGACAATGGTTAAGGAAACGTTGAGTGACCAAAGCACTCAAGTATGAGAGATTTTGAGACAAACTGCAGCCACCAAAAACATAAAACATTTTTGAGAACAAGGATTGACATGGCTGAAAATAAAATGTATGCGAAGAAATATTTTTAGGGGTGGAATGCTGTTCTGCCAGGGCAAAGCAATGGGTATTTTTTTTCAATGTTTAGTTTAGAAATATTAACTCACACATGATGACAAAATGCAAATTAGTCTCTGTGATCATCAGAAAAGTAGGGGAAAACTGTCTACCACTACAGAACACACCAGAACACACCAAAAATATAATTACTTGAAAAGTGAGTAGCAGTTGTTGAGTAGTCTACAATTCAGTTGAGTAGACTAGTGATGGATGAGCTCTCCATGCCTAAAATATTCCCAGATATTCAGAATCCACTCAATTTACCATGAGAAGTTTGATAATACTGGTTTCTTAAACTATCTTTGAGATGGTTTTTCCTGGAAACAGAGAAAAGGCAGCCAGGAAATTCACAGAAATAACACTGCCATGGTCAGGCACTGTCAGGGTTGTTCTGATAAAGATCAGGTGAGTCACAAAGAACGTTCTGCCTCTGCAAACACTTAGCTTTTATAGAATTTTTCCTTAAAAATCATTTTCCAAGCTAAAATGAAGTGTCCTCTATGTTTTATGTAGGTTCTGGAGACTCAGATTCTGTAGTTATTGTGGTCACCATTTCTTAGTGAAAAAGCATTTGTAAATCAAGTGTTTAAAATGATATTTACCTGTATTGAAATGGTTTCAATTGTGATAATATTTATGTATTCGATATTTTAAACTGCATATCACTCTAAAAATCCAGAAGGAATAATACACTTTTTTGGTTACTCTTAACAGAATTAATAGATGACATAATTTAATCAAGCTCAGAAAGAGCCCTTTGGTCTAATACCAATCCTGAAGGACACAATAATGAATCTTAGGAATAGCTGGATTTGTGTTCCCATACTTTTCCTATAAGATGCCAAATTAAAGCTTGCAGCCTCTTGCACTGAACTATGGTTTCTTTTAAATTCTGATCTGAACTCATATTTAGCTCACTGGTATTAGGATCAGACCTTCCAGAAACGTGCAATTATCCTGATATTCAGAAAGGAAATAAAATCATGTCTGTTTTTAAGCAACATACCAGGAAATTGCTAGGGGCTTGTTCACCATTAGTTTGATTTTCCCTTCATCCAGGAGTACTCTTGATTGCCCCAGGGCATGGGCTATATTTAATCACACCTTCTCACATGAGCACATTTACAAGCCAATAACTTTAAAAAGTAGATTATTTGTAAGATTCATGTCTGGTCAGTGATGAACTCTAAACTTTCAAGAAAAAGGGACATGCATGACACCTGATCTGACTGCCAGCAGCCTGAATTTCTTTGTTTCTTATTTGAAAACTAATGGCACAATTACAATCTAAAGTGAATTATATTCTTTCCCCAAATAAAACAATATAAATCTAAAGTGAATTCCATTCTTTAATTCCCATTCTTTCTAAAGAATTTTACTCTTCCCTATTTAAAAAAATCCAAATACACTCTAGGAGTTGCTGTTCTAGATGTTCTCAGCTGCAGGAGAGGCTGGTGTTAGTGCAGAGGTGCCAAAACAGCAAAACAAAAAATGGCAACAGCCTTTGTGCAAATGTAGCTGAAAATACTTTGAAGAAGACTTTTCTTTCAAAGTCATTTTCAAAGAAAGGCACAGTGAGCCTTCTTAATGTTTACAGCTTTTACATGGACTTCTTAGAAATATAGAAATACTCAAATAGAAACCCCTAATTCTGACAACTCCCAATATACTTTGACATGAAGTTCTGCTTAAAAACTGACATTTCTGTACAATGCAAACAAACGTGTTCTACACTCAATGACTTCTCACATCATGCCTGACTCATTTTTGGTTGCCTGTCTGTAGGTTCTTGTAATTTATTCAACCTGGATGCCTCAATTTAAAACTGATTTTCAACTCAGCAAAACTTAAACCTACTTATTCATGTCAGTAAGAGCAAGAAGAAAATGATATGACAAAGAAAATTGGCCTAACAGCCCCAGAAGTGGGATCCAATTTGCAAACAGCTGCAATGTTTAATTAATTTCAAGAACTTTAGAAAAATTAGAAGTCTAGTTTTGTTCTAATAACAGTGAAGCATGAAACTTTGGCTTTGAAAAAGCTTCTTTTTGGGGTGCACCAATACTGATTCATATTCGTGTCAGCTGCAAGGTGTTACAGTTTAGGGACCTTCCTCAGTCCTTGCTCAGCCTTTCATTCATGCACTAAAACTTATTGAATGTGTATTTATATAATCATTCAAAAATTGGAAACCCTCAGAGACATTTGTGTAAGATGCAGTTTTCTGGCACCCAGCATTCAGATGAATACACAGGGGAAAAGGAGGAATGCATTTGCTTGAGGAATAGCAGTAGCACAAAATTGACTCTCAGGTCTAGTTCTGCCCATGTAAAATCTAAATATTTCTTAAACAAACAACCAGAACACAACAACCACAACAGTAGTGTTAACAGAGATGCAAACTTCCTTATCATCACGATTGCCAGAAATTTAAAATGTGATGGGTATCTGCCAAAAATAAAGCTCTATTTGTCATTTTAAAAACAGATATCAAAGTCTCTACCCACTACATGGAGCCTGAGAAAGTAAATACAAGTTTGTATTGGTCAAAGGGATAAACTGACTTTTTTAATTGGAAGAGAACAGTTTCTATCAGTGAAGTAAATGATCCAAGATTTCATTATTAAAAAAAAAAATAATATCTCCTAGAAAAGCCAACAAACTCTGTACACTCCTGAATGACATCTTACAACCCAAAGATACCCCTCCTTTTGATTACTTAACTTTTCTTGCTTTTTGCTGTGCTAAACTCTGGTCCATCCAGGAGTTCTGGTTAAATAAGAAATGGACTAGAAATTTGGATGCATAAAGGGTCTTGTAGGCTCCCTAAATTCAAGTGCTCCAAAGCCAAGATCAATAAAGATTGCAAGCGTTGCCTTAGAATCAGGAAACAAACAAATGGAAAACCACAAACAACCCAGAAGTTCTTTTTCATGAAAAAAAAAAACCAACAAAGCCCATAGCCAGTTTAGCTAAAACCAAATTCCCTCACTCAGAAGGAAAATTTCTTAGAGATATAGCATACAAGAAGTTTATCTAGATAAAAATAAGTGGTTTTTATATTAAATGTTTACCCGAACTTATAGTCTCACTTGGCTGATGTGGGCAGGGGTGGAATTAAATCTCAAAACTATGGGGAAAGAGGAGGAAACTTGATAGAAGTCACTTAATAGAACAGGACTGTAAGATTTTAGCTCTCTGTAGTCCCTTTGCTCCTGAGGCAGATTAAATCTGTGGCACCTGAAAGGGATTTCTGCTGAAATATAGATGTGTAACATATAACGGTTATTTATTCCTTTGAACATTTTCGAATATTCACACTAACTATGGATGGTTTTGATTTCAAATTTGAGCAAAGACTAAGTAATATTTTATTTTCAAAGTGATTTTGAAGCTCTGAAGTTGCATGAAAGTAAAGTTGCAGCTCCTATTTTTGTTTCACTGGTAGCTATACCGTGAAATTTATCAAACTCACTCACTTTTATTACTGGACAATCTGTGGCGTCTGGATGTCATGGAAGCCCTCCTCAGAGATATCTAAGAGGATATCTGTATACATTTGTCTATAATATCAAGACATTTGTCTATAATGTCAAGACATTACAGACAAATTTACCTAAAACTAATCCAACTGCGGCAAACTCAAAGCTAGCTCACCTCAGAACATGGAACAGATCCCAAGAAAACACAACTTTCCTGGGAATCCCTTTGTCTTCTGGATATCTGCTTCTAAATGAAGAGGTGTTTCAACTGGTCAGTAATTAGAGGGGGAAATATCTGTAAATATTCACCTATATATTAAATCAACATATATTAGGACACAGCCTCTTGGCTTCCCTGAGGAAATACCTAAAGAAAATGCAGAAGGGAGTACAAAAGAAGACCACAAAAATGTCTGGCCAGAAATTACCCTTTTCTTCTTCCTTCTGCAGAAGCAGATGATTGAAGCATGACCAGAAATCTCTGTGTGGCATTGCTTTCCTGAGATCACTCTGAGTGGGAAACACCTCTGCTAGCTTGGCACAGCCACTCAACTCCGGCATAGGTCAGCTCAGGTGTCTCCAAAGGACATTTTCTCAATATCGAGATCTAGTTAAGGACACAGGGCTCAGCTGCAAATATTTTACTAATTCTCAGTTTTTTCACCTGCTTGAGAATTTCCATCTTCTCCTTCCTTCACCTGCAGGTGCAAATTAAGAGTGCTGGGATTGTGAACATCTTCCAGCAGCTCCTGCTTCCTCCTGGAGCTGCAGAAACCAAACCCCTCAGGACAACTCAACCCCAGTCTAAAGTTTTCACATGTCAATGCCAAGATCACTCTCATGATGGCCAAAAGCTTTCAGTGCCAAATCAAAGTCTGTAGGAGTTCCCCTGTGGCTGTTTTCCCAAGCTTTCATTTTATGTGGCTTGGAACACCTCCTGACCAATTATCCAGTTACAGCATCAGCTGCTGATCTGCAAAACCCCTGGAGACTTCCATGTATCCCCAAGTTACATCCAGGCAGGATATTCTGATCCCACATCCCCCCTGGCCAAGTGAACTTCCAAATCTGTACTTAGAGAATTAACTTTTCTTCTTCCAAACATTTGGGTTGTTAAGGGAATAATAATAAAATCAGAGTGAAAAATCAGAGTGAAATGCTATGCTGTAGCTGACATTTAGCAGCCAAAAGGAAAAGGCCCCTTCTAATGCCTGTTTGTCCCAGATGAAGCATTCAAATAAACATGATGCTTCTCTGCTGGTACTGAAGCATGTGGTTTGGAAGCAAGGTGATTTTGTTTCACAGGACTCCAAGCCCACAGGAAATTCACCTGTCTGATAAAAGAACCTCAGTCAACCAGGCTCTGTTTCAATAATCCAGGAATTTGGATTTCCTAAAGGGAGTCTTTGATGCTCAAATGAAGTTCCATTGATAAGGAAAGTGCATACACAGATAAAAAAGATCCAAGTAGTCAGGTTTAACAAGTCAAAACAGAAAACAAAATGTCATACACTGTACTGCCTATTACTGCTGCATCCTAAATCTATTCCAGACTGCTCAAGGTAATTTACTATCAAAGGTTATCAAAGACATTTAATTACATACACATGGACTAGGTGAGTTTCTGTTTGCGTTAAATCAACATGCACATCCTTACAAAAGCACCACAGAAGGAAGTCTCCTGTCATCTCAGATTCCTGTGGTGTCTGTTTGAAACTGTTGGGCTGAATGATTTGAATCCAAGTGTCCTGAACAACCTGTGTGCTGAAGCTTGGACAAAGCCCTTTCATCCAGCCCGTTTCATACTGGCACACACTGAGCAGGAGCCTGCACCTCCACATGAGTAAACCAGGTGTATTTATGGGTTCAGCCATCAGCTCAGCCCTCCAGGAGTGTGTACCACAGTGCTATATCAGCTCCACAGAGGCTGCAGGGCATTGACAAAATATCTGTTGTCTGCAGAAACCAATAGGAGCCACTTACAGTGCAAGCACAAAATTCACACTGCTCCAGTCAGGCCCAAAATCAGCATAGTGTCACTTTTGTGATTCCCACACAAAGGATTATGCTTATTTCAAATAGTTTTAAAGCACAATGCAAGCCAACCACGTCGTCATAAGGAATTGGGATAGGTTTAGAAAAAAAAAAACTAGCTGACAGCAATATTTTAAATTCTGCCAGTAATCAAGAGAAAAAAGTAGCACCATCAAACATGCAAGTTACTACAGGCCCATTTGAAGAATAATCCTGGCTTTAGAAGTATTTATATGAAACAGAGGAGGAAAAAGGATTATGCATAGACAAATGTTTAAAGATAAGGCAAATGGAAACGGAAGGCTAAATTACTGTGTTCATTTTCAGGAAATCCATGGCAGACCCAAGAAAGCTAGCAAAAATTCCTTTTTTCCACCAGATTTTTACTATGAAATATATTTTTAAATATACATTGTTTTATGATTTGCATCAAATTTTACTATCCAGTACATCTTACTGAACTGGTTTATTGAACTGAAACACCTTGAGAACTCACATATTCTCCTGATTTCCAGTAAGTCTCAGTGCATTCCTTACATTTAAATATACAATACTCATTACACAGTGAAAACAGTAAGGACTTCAGCTTGGCATATTTAATGAAACACACACACATATTCCACACTAAAATTCCTGTTAGAGGTAAAATAGGAACTACCTAGATTATTAAAGTTCACTGAATACTGTTTCCCATTACTTAAACATGACTAAACCAACTGTTCTGGTTGAAAGTTTCCAGGCTCATTTTCTGCTTCAGATTGATTTTTTGTTTTAGGTAAATGGGAGAGAAGATTTAAGATTCCAGCCAAAACTGGCCAATCATTACTAAGAATGAGAGCAGAAAAAAAGAGATATTTATTATTCTTTTTAAGAACAGCTTACTTACCTTCTTCCCCATCAAGAGAGAACATTCTTATGGGAGCAGCAATCCTGACACTAAAGAAGAGCAGCTCCTTTATTCATGTGCTAAAAAGTCACCAAACTTGGCCAGGTTACATCCATTTGAAAATTCACAGGAGCTCAAAACAGATTTCTTTCATTTTACCAAATCAGATTCTTAAAGACTCACTCTCTGTTGGATATTTTCCAGCTGAGAGCACATGAATGCACAGCAGCTGAGGGACTAAATTTTGTTAACCTCACCTGAAAGCTCTGGATCTTTGGCAACCACTTTGTTGCACCTCAGAGCCTGATTTGATTGCCGAGTTAAACCTGCTGTAACCAAAGAGGAATGAAAAGTGAGACAAAGGAATGGAGACTAAGAGGAAAACAACATTTGGAAATTAGAATGCAAATAAAGAAACTAATCAGAGCAGGAATGGTTCAGTAAAGAGCCTCTGATTAAGACAGAGAGGACTGGGAATAGTAGTTATTGGAGAAAATTAAATGAGCTCATGATGAACAAAGGGAATTTGGAATTTAGTAGATAAATAAATGGGGCATCTTGGAATGCACAGGAATTCTGGAAAGCAGCAGAAGAGAGGGCAGGTGAAGGTGGGGGGGTCAGTGCCTTTGCCTGGCATGCAGAGTCAGTTAAATGCTACAGCTGCAGTTTGGGAAAGTCCATTTACTCTGTGGAGCTGCAGGAGGGACACAGGAGGCAGTGAGGAGCAAGGGGGGTGCTCATCCCCTCTGCAGAAAGGACTGTGACACCCTGACCCTGGCAAGAGAAACTTTGGGTGACTGGGCTGGATTACCCTGGCTGGAGAGCTGGGCATCCTCCTCCAGAATGAAGACATGAAGATGAGGTAGAAGAAAAATGAGGGGTGTACAGCACGTGCCTGCTCTTCCTGGGGAATTTCTAGGGAAAAGGCAAAGGAGGTGACATCTAGCTCAGACACAGGACAATTCTGCTAAAGAGCACAACAGCAGCAGCAATTGCCGAACCCCTAAAATGAAACCAGATCTGACTAACTCACTCAAAATAGAAAGCTGAGCACTGAATTAATGTACTGTGACAATAAAAATGTAAATTTTTATAAGCCAACATTAAAGTATAAATCTTCCATGTATGTCAGAAATCAAACATCCCTTTGCCAAGATAGTAAAATGTTCATTTTTTCAATTGTTCAGTGAACAAATAGCATTCTCTAGAGAGGTTATTTTGTTAATGTTAAAATTCATTTATATAGCTGAATTATTCCAGTTCCATTTTTCACATTTTGTATCTTTGTGTACATGTACCTATATAGAGACATGTATATAATGTATTGGTTTTACCACTAAAAAGGGGAAATTATTCCAGTTTGAAACAAATGAAAATGATTTTATTCCAGAACTCTGATAGGAACTATCTTAAGCCTAACAGCTATTGGTTTAGAGAGCAGCTTTATCTGCTGAATGGATGAAGAAAATGGGAGTGGTTAAGAAGTGAATAAATGTGACCTCTGTCTTGAAACCCACAAATTAATTCCCCTCCAGCTTTCCATTATCACAGAATCCTCAAGCATACCTCAGTTTTACCCTTTTTGTCTTTCAGAGTATTCAGAATACTTAAATAAAATCAGGAACATGCCATTTTTACACCAGTCACTCCACACCATTTTTTACTCCAGTCTCTAGTGCTATGTGTCCTTTATTCAAACCAAAGACCTAAACAAGCAGTTAATAGTTTGCAATACAAAAAAAAAAGAGCACAGAGTTTCCTCCACTATGAAGCACTTAAATTCTCTTTGGGGCAAGCAGGAGAGAATTACTTCTTGGGTACTCCCTAAGAGGGAACTTGCTCTGAGCCTTTCTTAACACAGATTCTGGAAAGAATAATCTGTTCCTCCTTTGTTTCATTTTTGGAAGCCTTTCTGAGGAGGAATTTTTGCATCAAATATTGTTTTTCTTCTGGAGAGGGAGGCTGTCTTGTAATACAAATTAAAGACTACACTGCAGAATGTTTTTTAACACTAGAAACTGAAAACAAAAAATAAAAATGCCATGTGCCTTGCTGTCAGCACAAGTAAAAGTTCCACAGTCTCACAGCTATGATTTGGCCATTGGATTAATGTATAGTCTAAGACCCAGAAGGAGGGAAAAAAAATCCAAAACCCAAAATCACAATACTTTTCTTAATCCTCACAGATCTTAGGAGGCTGAACTAATCCTTTACAGGGGCTTGACTCCCAAATGACTGGAAGGTCAGATGAGTTTAGAGGCCAATATGATGGTTCATAGATGCCTGCACTCTGGGAAGAGCTGTTTTCTGCCCTTGATGCCTTTTTTTTTTTTTTATTTGCTTTTAGGCAGGCAGGGAGAACTGCAATAATTTTCACCCTGTCTATTCAGGAACCTCTTTCTGCAGCCACAGCTATTACTTAGATTTTGTAGGGTCTGAAAGCATCTTTTCTTCCTTATGCTTACATTTTTAATCATTAGCAATCAGCATCAGCAGGTCATTAGCAATCCAGCCAATATTAATTCCTTTTTTTTTTGCAAGCGTTTAGCTGCAATTAGATGACAGCTTCAGGGTTTTTTCTATAAACATTTTTTGGTTTGGATGGTTTTGTCTAATGCCTTATCCCAGCTCTTCAATAGTACAGGTTCCCAGGAGGCTGCTCTGGTTAGTGTAGGAAATGGATCTTCATGGATCCTGCTCAAAAACTGTCAGGAGAGCCACACAGCTGGCAGAAGGAGCTGGGATCTGATTAAAGCTCATGTGGGTGACCAGTTTTCCAGAGAAAACCAAGCCTAGCTCACAGAACTGAGCAAGATCAGCCTCTAGGGGAATTCAGGTTTGCCCACTGCACAGTCTCCCAGAACCAGTCAGAAAAAGGTGCTGAGCTTTGCTTGACTGCTTTCATTTCACTCTGTAGTGATTTCTCAGCATTTCAACAACCTATATAATTTTAAACAGAAGAAGCACAGGCAAAGAGCCCCTGCAAGTGTAGCTACAGAGACCTCCAGTGTAAAAGCTGGATTTACAATCTCTAATAATGAGTTGTTCCATAATAAACAGCCTGGGGAAGGGATCAGACAGAGGCAAGCACTCTGCTCTCACTATTGGCAAGTTCACAGCACACCAAATGTTAAGTCAAAAGAAGCACAACAATGTTATCTAATATACACAAAGGGCATGAACTGATATGGATAATGGCAAATAGACTATATAAATAATCTTAAGAAGATGTTATTAAAAGCTAACACTTCTGTGCAGCCAATGAAATGTGAACTACAGGGTTGTTTGCCATTCCCTTGCAATTGTACTATAATGGAAACTGCTCATTTCCCTACTCAACATCAGTGACACAGGTTTCACCAGGGCAAGAAAACCTTACAGCTGGTGCAGGTGGCCACAGTATAATGCTTGTTGTGTTGTGGGACTTTGGATGGCTAATAAGGGTTACCTGCCCCAAAACTCAACATGAATAGCAAGAAGAACAAGCAGCAAGCTGCCCAGCACCTGGGCTGCTGGAAGCAGCAGGAGTTCCCATCTTGTGGTAAGGTTTTACTGGGTGCTCTACCTTCCCTAAATGCTTTCAAAAGTCAGAATCTGACACTAACATCTTAATTTTCCTCACTCTTGTCTTCTGGCCAATAAATCAAATACTTTGCACGTCCCCTCACTGTGTCTCTCCAGGGAGAAAAGTGTGCAATTTAGAAGCCAGGTAGAGTTTGAACCCAACTATGTTATAATATGAAAAAAAAACCAAAAACAAACCCAGAGAGACAGAGGTAGAGACATTTTTGTTCCAGAAGTTGAAAACATTTTCTTCAAGAGAAGATATTCAATTCTTTGCCACTGCTTCTGGAAAACAGAAATGAAGCAATACAAACTGCTCCCCAGTTTCCTGTCTTTTATGTCCTTTCTATGAAATTTGGCTCTCCAGGTTTCAGGTCACATTTGCATAAGAACCCCAGCATTAATTATAATTTTAAAAGCAGCTCTCAAAACCATTGACTAGACAAAGACAGATGTACAAGTCCCAAGAAGAAAGAGAATGTTTCAAGGAATTGGAAACAATTCTTATTCAAAGTCTAATATAGATGCCTAGCTCTGTTCATTGTCATCCTCCCCTGGAGAAAAATAATGAGCATTTCTCTCTTCTTACAATGACACAAACAAATGTGAATGGACTGACACTAGAAGAGGTACTTCCAGGTATAAGACTTAAATCAAACCCAGTCTGCTCTCAAAGCATAATGAAGTTCTCCTTATTTTTACCTAGGACACAGACAGGGTATCAATTATCACATGTGATGTGTATTTTAACAATGAATATTTACACAAATTGTTTTCGCTCTCATTTTATGACTGACAGAGCAACAGTGAGCCAAATAGCAAGAGATTAATTTCCTTTTCTCTCACACAGAGCTCTATTGCTATAGGACAAAGAAACACTACAACTAAGAGGGCCACACAGAGAAGAAAAAGTGTTGTTTTATGTGGGTTTTCTTTTAAACAAGCTAAAACAAAATGCAATTGCTGTTCTGGTCATGGATTTTTATTAATAAACTGTGGCTGATGCTGCTGGCACCTTGCTTCTGTTATTGAGATGAGTCCTTCCAGCTTCCAACTGTGCTGGTGTTTTCTCTTGGGAAGGGATATGGTCTGCAAGAGCTCCATTAGTCTAAAAGAGAAACATCTGCTTGGAGTATGGAGCAATCTATTGGCCCAGCTCAGCAGTGGGTTCACTGCAGCTGGTCAGCTCTGCCCTATCTTGTGTGCGTCATGGAGACCAAAATGAACCAGCACTTACTGGTTTTCAGTGCATTCCTAAAAGGAGATATGATTCAGAATAAAAAAGATTATTATGTTGGCTAGTTTCCTTTAATATAGCTTTGAGTTACAAGGGTAGGTTTTCCAGAAAGACAATACTGTTGAACTAGGAAAACTGAGCAGGCGAGTTGTTATTGCCTTTTTTACTGGATGTGGAATTCCAAGTAACTGCCTCCAAACCCAGCCTAGAAAATTACCAGGGTGGGACTACTTGAATGCTGTTTTGGCTTTAAAGTACACCGGTGGCCACTTGTTGTAACACTGAAATGTAGCTTTGCCAGTAAATCTAGAAAATTCTGTTCGTGTAATTGGAATTGCCTCCATATCACGAGGTGCTTAATAGGTTCTGTTCCACATAAAAACCCCTATGGCTCAGTCTCTGCTTCCTATGAAATATTAGTCAGACTGAAATGTGTTTTTTCAAGGAGATTCTTTCTAACTTAACAGTGGAAGTAGCCCTTAAAGTATGAGCTACACAGAACTGCAATTCTTAATTCCATAATTCGTAATTCACAAATGTGTCATTCAATTTTATAACAGTGAAAGTCACTAAAAAACAGCTCTGTTGAAAAAGGGCTCAATTCATTTCTCTATTGCACTGCTTTAACTGCTCCAGACATCCCTGGGTACAACCCAGACCGGTAAATCTGATGTTACCTCCTTAACTTAGGTTATTCTAACTAAATTAATTGCAAACCTCAACAATTCTGGTTATGTCTGTGGTACATTGATAATGTAAGTTGTTTTAATAAGGATAAAAAAGTCTGGGACAGGAAAACATTCTTGTGTCTGCAAGTCTGCTCTGCAATGGTTATCTTGGTGGTTTATGCTGCAGCCCTTACAGAGGCAGATTTGTTTTGCTACAAATGTATGCTTTTATAAGGTGTTTTGGGATCCACTGGTATGGGAAAAAATATTACTTCCTGCATGGCCTTTTCCCAAAACTTAGAGGAGAAAGAAATTTCTGGTGGAGAGCAAATGTGAATTTCCACACACTGCCATCAAAACCCTGACTTTGCTTATATAGAGCTCCAAAGATTTTCCCCCCTGTAGATGTAATAACAGCATGCACAATTCCCACACCTAAACCAACCTTCCCTAATTCTCTGTCAAATCACACAAAATACAGTACTACAAACAACTTCCCTCTTCTTTCCACCCTGTAAATGTTACAGGTCCACTAAAAACTGCAACAGGCATATAATAAACCAGGAATGCAAATTCACACACATTTTACAGAAGAAGGTTTTGTACACAGAAAATGCAATCAAAATAACCTGTTATAAAAAGACATTTTGTGAGTCAATCCAGTAGAGACAACAAAAGCTCCCTGGCAGAAGGAAAGACCAGCACTTGTATTCATATTTTCCCTGTTGCTGAGGGTGTCAGGAAGAAAAAGTAGCACTTTAACATTGTTTTAAATCTAAAATGTTTAAATGTTAAAAGTAGCACTTAAACATTGTTAGTATTAGTCTATTCTAATTTTTTTTTAATATTACCTCTAGCAGATTGAGGGTTGCAACACCCTCACCATCTGCTGTAAATTCAGTGCTTGGATGGCTTAATGCCAAACCCTCAAAGAGCCATCAGTTTGTGTATCAGGCCATAAGCTAAGCTTTATAGTTTTCAATTTCAGAACCTTACTTAAATCTGGTTTAGATTATTCTTTAAGTCTCAGTGAATTTGCTCAGGCTTTTCAGCATCACATTAAATATGTGTTAGAATCAAATGGGAAGATTGGGTCTATCTCTCCTTCAAACATTTTTTCCTTTTATTTGGTCATGGATACACACTGTTCGAATTAATAACTCCTTTAGTTCACCTTAGTAAGGCCAGTACACTGCTGTTGAGGAGTTTTCCAAAAAAGCTCTCCTGTCACTGTGATATAGCCCTGGTCCATCCATCACCACTCTCAAAGCTTCAGACCATGCCACTGCTGTATTGCTGATAACCACCCCTGCACTCTCCCTGGATTTGTGACTCAAGGCACAAACTCCAGAAGCCAGGACACCACTCTGCTCTTTTACATGTATCTGCAGATTAATATTAATTCCATAAAGGATAGCTCTAAGAAAACAATGAAAAAAAATAAAAAACCAAAAAACAAACCAACCAACAAAACCCCAAAGAGCTCACAGTAGAACTAACATGTTTTAGGAAAGAAAGATGATTTTCCAAGCAATATCTGGGCAAAAGGAGACATTTTGTACTATCCAGCTGGAATAAACAACTGCCATTCTGAAAACCCTGAAAACATTTGAAAGCAGATTTCCATTGAGTAATGTAGTATTTAATTTTGGGGTCTGTTTGCCTTTTTTCTACTCTTCTTGTACAAGTCGATCCAACAAATCCAATCAATGCAGTGGATGGTCACAGAAGACACTCTCACAGATTACAGTAAAAAATTATTTACCCCTCTAGGGACCCCTAATAGGTTTTTTTTGCTCAGCATGCATATAAGCAAGCTCTGGCTGAAAATCCAGTTACTGTCTGAGTAAAATGAGTGAAGGATTCTGTCACATTCTGTTTGGCTTTATTCTTCTAACTTTTTTTTTTTTTAAACTGTTGAGAATGATGAACTGGACATCAAAAGCTAATTTGTAAAAACCTCAAGGCTTCAAGATCTGGCTCAGCTACTATAGTTTTCATTCCTATTATCAGACTTCCTATTTCTACTTTCAACTCTGTTTTTTCTAGGCTGGATAAGACATTTTCCCCATGTCACACAGAGGGGGAGTGCTGGGAGGAGATTTTCCCAAGTCCTCACAGAAAACCATCTTCAGGACTGAGAGCACAGGTGGTAAAACTCAACTTTTCTCCAAAAAACATTTCTCTGCTGTTAATAAAGTTTTGACAATTGGCATCATTCACCAATCTTGATTTCATTTCCTGTTGGAAAAATACAGGCAAATCATGCTACTAGCAAAAGTTCTTGGAAAATTAATAAACTCATAAACTCATAAATTAAACACTTGAAAAACAAACTGATTAAGAAAAAAAAAAAACAACTAGGAAGATTAAGGAAGCATGAATTTGCAGGAAGGAAAAATAAGAAGGTTCTGAGAACAGCCGGTACTTTTTGGTTTTGTGGCAAATTGTTTATAACCAGAAGTGGATATCGTCAAATATTATTGCTGGATGCTGGGCTCACATTCATGGCATGGCAATCTTTGGCAGGCAGGTCAGTGCAGTGTGGAGGATTCCAAGTGTGAATGTGGGGTGGTTCAAGTGCTCCAGAGACAGGTGCCACCTGCACTGGAGTCACACCACGGACCTGAGCAGCCTTGGTAATGCTGCTGTGTGCTGGAGTCACCTCCACTCAAAGGGAAAAGGAGGCAGGGCCATGGAAGCCAGCTGGATGACTTGGAACAGCAGGACAACCCCTTCTGCCCAGGAAGACACTCCCTAAAAACATACACCTCACTTGGGATAACATTTGGAGAGTGGGTGGCAATGCCCAGTGAATTTCTTCACAGCTGATGCTGCATTTTAAGCTGCTTGTAAACAGCATAATTAGAGAAAAAAAATATTTGGAATAGTTTTAGAGGTGGATGAGTACCTATATTAATAGCACCAAAGAGAACAACTTTCATTCCTGTAAGAGTGGCACCTAGAAATCCTATACACAGATGGAAAAATCAGCTTGTCAAATCTGAAGGTCTTTCTTGGCAAGATTCTTAATCTTCACGAAGAAAAAGACTTTTTTTAAAATGCATTCAGATACAAAAAATTATAATATTATTCACTGTTTTTGAAGTCAGGCCACTTATTTCAATATTATGTTTGTAATTCTAGTGCCTTAAATTTTCTGTTTTTGCAATATCATCCGGTTCCCTTCTTCAGTAAACTGCTGAAAATTTAAAAAGATATAGATTTCATCTCCAACTAAACCTCACAAATTGGTGCATAAACATTATAAGAATAGACACTGCAAATGCAAGCAAGCAGGATAATCACAAATTAAAATTGTTACTTCTTGAACATAAAATAACACAAAAGTCAAGGAATAAATGTAAAATGTGGAGTATCTATGGAGATGACAACATTCTCTGCTAATGCATCTCTCTCATATTGATTAATATTTTGATTTCGTGAGGACTTCAATTAATCCAATTAATTTTAATAAATTGTGGGGCAAAGTATATTCATGTGACTCAGAGTGGCAGCATTCTGCCCCAAGGATGTGAGGCAAAACATACAGAAGTCAGTGGAAAGATCACAGTTGACTTTAATGGGCTCTGGCCCGTGTCCATGGCCAAAGTTATTCACCAAAACCAGCTCCAGTCAGCCTTGTTAAAGACTCTTTGTCTTTGGAGGAGCTGCAGACTCAGCCCTAAAAATTGCTTTTGATTAATAAAAAAAGATGAAGACCTTACTGAAACCTTGCCAAGAACACACACACAAAAAATACCCCTTGAAGAGGTTTGTGTTCAGCTCCTCAGAGCGTGAGGAGCCCTGCCAGGTTTCCCAGTGATAACTGCAGCACAATAAACATAAATAATAATAAATAAACGTTTCACTCCAGCAGTGCCCTGTGACGCACGAGCCTTCTCTTTTCACAGGTGTTCCCTGAAAGCCAGGGAGTCCTTTTGATGTTTATTGACAGTCAGTCCAGCTTCCAAAGGAAAATATGGTTGTTAGGATTAATAAGTTTGCTCTGCCATAAATCTCCAGGTTATAGGTGAGAGAATGAAATGGCAAACAAATCTTGAAAAGGTCAAAAGCCCAAACGGCTGAGACACATATGTCACCTCTGGATTCACATAGTCAACATCTCAGAGTGTCAGGAACTCTGGTAGTGCCGTTAATATTTAGCACAAAAATGGTATTGCAGTTTTCCTGTGTTGTAGCAAGGGTTCTGGGAGAACTCACCTCCAGAACGGGTGGCCCAGGCATTTTGTTGGGTTCTTTCGTTTTGTTACCATTTTCCTTTTAAAAAGCACAATGACTTTTCAGAAGCCTGATTATGTATTGCCCTGAGGCCAGGGACTTTCTTTTGGGGAACAAGAACACCTCCAAGGTCCTTAATCAAACAATCATTATGCTATCATATGGCAGAACCATAGAAACACTGTGGGCTCTTAGTCAAGAAAATGTGCACAATAGATTTCCTTGAAAGGAAAGTGACACTAGGATCAGTCCTTGCTCAATTCAAATCTTTGTAATCAGGCAGCTGAAGGCTGCATCAGGTATATTTATGAGGAAACCCATGTTTTATTATACCCCACTATGAATTTTGTTTCACATCCTGGAAAGGTACTCTTGACAGAATTCAGGGTTTTCTTCCCATTTGCCTCTGCACAAAATTTTTCAAATGTTCATGTAACCACCCTGCTCTGTGAAGAAAAGTAATAGAGCAGAAAAAGGAAGCTTCTCTTTATCATTCTAGCATGGCTCTGTCACTGACAAATCTGTATTTTACAGTCACATTCCTCATAGTTAACACATGTATCTTGGGGCCACATAACAGATCACAAAGCAACCCCAAAAAGCCTGAGCTGAAGGAAAGCAATTAGTAATTTGCAATTATTAATTTGCCTAGTCCTGGCTGTCAGCTCTCTATCCAGGTACTTGGTGTACCATGTCTGAGCATCCCACAAAGATTGATTTCATCACTCCTGCTCAGGAGAGGGCTCATTTTCCAACTGCAGATTCAATCCAAGGAGAAGCAAATTGGATTTGCTTCTCAACCAAATTTAAAAATAAACAGCTGCAGACCCAACCAGTAAGTTCTGAAGTAGGATTAAGTAGTACCATGCATTAATGCATGGTTAAATGTCTTTTCTTCTCAGTGCTGAGTACTACCATTCTCAATTATGTGGCCGGTAAATCACAGTGTAAATCACCTTTTCTCTTTAGGAATGTCTTTGTCTTCCACTACTCATCTCCTTCAAAAGTACAAATAATCCAAACTGAAATATGTGTTTCTAGTGCTGTCAAAATAGGCATTAATTCAATTAAAACTAAAAAGTAACTGAGAGAGGTTAAAGACCCCTAAGGAAAGCAGGTAGGTAATGAATCCACACCTTCACCTGTCCTGAGCATTCTCAGAACTGCCAATTTAAGCCTTGGCCATCACAGAGAGCAATCAGGCAGAAGGAATTCACACTGGTCAAGCAACAGGACAAAATACAACACCCATGATGGTCAGACTCTGCTTTCATTAAAGAATGAAAATTTCAGTTTCATTACAATATCCATTTTGATCCTCAGAGCAGTAGAGAAACAACCCTCTCAGAGAGCTGCAATTCCTTACACAGTGATTATTTTCTCCTAAAAGAAACAAGAAGGCAGCTTGGTTTGGCTGTGATCAGAAAAAAATGGTGATGTACAGAAAACAGCAGCAATCAGAGCAACTCCACCTCACCACAGGATTTCCAGAGCTGGACTTTCCAGGTGCCCATCCAGACTGCAGTTCCTGTTGTTGTTCTGCACTACAGGGAAGCATTTCTGGGATTTCATTTGGGGAAGGGCACATTTCTCCAATGGGGAGCCCTACAACTGACCTAGGCCTTGTGTGAATAACAGTGGGAGATGGAGAAATTAACCCCAGTCCCAAAATGCATCTCCAAAATAACACACAAACTGCTCTCTGATAGGTTTTAGGGTTTTTTCCCCTTCTCTCTGGTCTTTCTATTGACAAAGTTCAAAGTGTGAGCCCAGTTTAGACTGAGGCCTGAATTTCAGATGGCCAAAGTTAGGAACAGTAAAACCTGTTCAAAGCCTTGGTATTTTGGAATTGAGGTCAACAGCTTAGGAAAAATGCCATCAAATTCCAACTTCCAAGGCTTAGCAGGAATTGTGTCAGGGCTTTGATGCCAGATCTGGGCTGGCTGAGAGCGTGGTGTAGGCAGGAGGAATTAGGAACATGGCTATAATGATGGCACCAGGTATCTTATTGACATAACTAAGTTAAATTACAACTTGCTAAAATCTTTTTTTTTTTCCTTCTGTCAGCTATAACTGCTATAGCTGGGACATCCCTCTGGAGCTGACCTCCACAAAAACATTTATAAATAAATATAAAATGTCTTATGGAGGTCTTTAAGTCTTTATAAATAAAGACCTCCATAAGACATTTGTCTTCCTGTTGCTACACATTGTCTTTTAATTTCCAGTTAAATTCTAATTACAGGCCATGTGCAGTAATTTGTTTCTGTTATCACATCTTGTCGGGTACCACATTCTGGGAGCAGTTTGGGTGCTAAAACTGTGTAGTGTTCTGGGATGTGGATGACTTAGCAGCAAGGATGCACCTGTAACTATGCTAGATTAAGTAACAGTAAATCTTTATATTTTCCTGCATCAGTTTGAAAATAAGTACTCCTTTCAATCCATCACTATCTGAATGGGCTATCAAGTTCTCAAGTCCCTCATTTTTCAGGAGGTTGCTGCTTTTTGAGAACACAGAACAAACAATCTACCATTTTCTATTGCTCTCTTAAAACTGAAATGATTTGATGTTCTCTTAGAAGCCTAAAATTGATGGACCTGAAATTTAATTTTAGAGTCATCTTTGATTTAGTGATGACAATTACATTCAGTGTGTCCCACTGCAATATAACGTCTCCAAATATCATTCTTCTTTTCTTTTTAAGAACACCAAGTTGGTTTTATTAATTTCTAGCATTGTGCTAGATAACATTTTCTTAATTCTATTACTTTAAAAGAACAGAAAGTTCTGCACTGCACTAACCGTGCTTTTCAATGTTTTCAGATTCCCCCGAAAATATGATGCATTGCTTTCTAAAATTTTGCAGATATTTCAGACCAGAAATAGACAGAAAAGAGAAACTAAAGAATATTTTGCTGATGAATGTCGTTCTAAGCATTATAGGATTCCTATGTTGATAATTCCTGTCTCTCACGCCAGTTTTTTGTCACATTTTCCCTGTTCATGGGCTTTGTTGAGAAATGTCACTATAACTATGAATTCAACTGCAAGAAAAGGCACAAAATTTAGGTAGCATGACTTAGCTTCTATTTGGGTAACTAATTCAGTGTTTTTATGAGGCTTGAGTTTACAAACAAATTTGTGAAGGGAACAGTTTTATTTTTCCATCTCATCCTAAGCCCAAAGCCTGGTACCATATGGCAGCAAGATGAAGACAACAATTTAGACAACTTCTTAGAAACACAAGAATGGAATGGGCCTGACAGTGTCTCCCTTTAATTTAGAAGGCTTTTTACAAATACAGGAATGGAGTGGGCCTGACAGGGTCTCCCTTTCCCTCTCTGCAATTAGAGGCAAACACACACATGACCTCTTTCACAAACAGAAGCTCATGAAGCCCTTATTAACTAAATAAGAATCTGTGCCTTATCAGATGAGTATTTTTGCTATTTCAGTTGGAAAACTGTCCCATTACATTTGTCTTCCCATTGCTACACATTATCTTTTAATTTCCAGTTAAATTCTAATTATGGGCCATGTGCACTAATCTCTTTCTATTATCACATTTTCTGGATTAACAACTTTTCTGGGATGGACATCCCCAGCTACCAGTCCCAGTTCCAGGCCCACCAAATTTTGCTTTGCACTTAAAATATCTCTCTTGTTGAAAGTTTTATTGAAACTGGAATAATATTTCAGAAAAAGAAAAAAAGTTGTGGTTCTGATGATGTGCCGCTTTCCAACATACACATAAACCATTTCAACAAATAATTCCTGACCACATTTATTACATAACTGAATATTTAAAGGTACCTCAGAGAATAAGCTAAATAGAGTCCAGTTATGTTTTCTGAGAAATCTCCCAGCTTCCTGATTTTCCTGTGGTTTTATTCCTAAGTAGTATGCAGCATTATATGGGTATGGTTTGCTGAGCAACTAAAAGCATTTTTGATTTCCCTGGATTTTTTTAGCCAATCCATATGAGCAAGTTCAAACATTGCTGCCATTTTTTGACTGGAGGAGACTCAGTTCCCTAGGGACAGGGAAACATTGGGACCATAACTGAGAAATACATGCATTAGGAAAATGGAGACTAGCTGTGTAAGTAAAAGATAACTAAAAAAAAAAAAAAAAAGTGAAGAGCAAGAAGATGATGGTATTAAGAAGATATTAACTTTACACTAACTTTAACCAGACACTGGGTTGGCTTTAGTGCTGAATTTTCCTCACATTACTTTCAGTCTCCAGGTGAAAAACTGAATATCATGGCAACAGTCCCAACTGGAAGGCTGGGTTTGCTACCTGGGGAGGAAAGAACTGCCCCTTTTCCAGATCTGCTCACAGTTCCCATTCCCAAGCCCAAGAGGGAGGAACTGTGACCCCATGAGGTGAGGACCAGTTCTCAAAAGCACAGTCCAGCCCCAAAAGCCTGGTGAGTTACCAGAGAAGTGATGATGAATTTCTACACAAATTTCAAAATCTACAAATTTCCTGTATTTTCAGGGACTGAGGATTGTTTCCTCTTTGCTAAAAGCCAGATTTTTTTTCCACAAGCTGTTTGCACTGAGCTGCATTTAATAGTGTCAGCAAGTGCAGCTCAAGTGCACCACAAGAGCAAACAGAAGTACATGCTCAGTGTGAACAATTCACTGAGACAACAAGAAACCTTCAACTAAACATTTTAAAAAGTTCCTATCCAGTAATTGCCCTTTAAAAAGATTACACTGTGATCAGGGAATGCCTAACTGGGGAGGAAGTTTGTTTTTACAAGCTGTTGAATGTGATAGGGTGTTTTTCTTTAAATCATAAATCTGCTGACTTTTGTGGAAGCTTCTGGAAACTATGAAACATGCAATTGTTTCAGTGAGGGGTTTGCTGAAAAATGCCTGATGGTTATCTTTAAATTATTAGTTTAACTCAACAGGAGAAGTTGAATAGCTATAGATGGATAGATATTTTGCAGGGAAATACCTGGTTGTATCTGCATCATTCATCTACAGTTCTCCTCAAAGCAAACCATAAAAGCTGCTCTGGGCACCACTGGTTAACAGCAAGGGATTTAAATGCATTTAAAAAGCCATACTATGAGGAATCTCTGCAAGCACAGAGTTAATACAAGCCCCTTTTCTGGGCCAAAACCCATGCAGTGAATGATAGCTTTGGTTTATCACTAGACAAGCAATTTAGTGCTTCTCTCTGACTCCCAACATCCCTTAAATGGTGACTGCAAGACCACAGCTGCCTTGAGCTTTTCATTGTTTAATGGCAGTCTTATGCAAAGGAAAAGTGGATTCAGACTTGAGGAGAAAGGGACAGAGGATCTAAAGGACATACAAGGCTTTTTTTCCCCCCCTCTGCATTTCACAGGAGTTTTCTTCAGTGTTACTGCTGGGATCAATTTTTTTTCCCCTGAGGGATAAAATTCACCTCATCAGAAAGAGTCAGTAGGTGAAAACAATGCAGGGTCTCAAATCTACATAAGTCCAAAGGGTTAAATTTTATCTTCACTCTCAATTATTCCTATTATCAATTAAGCCAAAGAAATAACAATCACTAACCTACCCTTATCTGCCATTAGCATGTACCCAGCTGAATGGGCTTTATAAGTTTTGGCTCCCAGCTGCTGTGGAACAGGCATTTATGCTCCTTTTACTGACACAGTAGCGAGGGCAAAAAAGGAAATTGTGCACCTGCTGATAATCCCCCCAAAACTCCAAAGAAACATTATCAGAGATCTCAGAAGGCAAGAACAGCTGGAAAGGGGAAGGACAGTAAAGTAAGACCGTGGGGTTTAAGGACTCTGATATAAGCAGAGAAAAAGACATGAGAGAAAGCTTGTTGTTTTCTTGGTGGTTTTTTGTTTGTTTGTTTTGGGTTTTTTTTCAGTCAGGTTGGGAACCACACTTTCTTCTTTCCAGAAAAAAAAGTCACGCTCAGCTCTGATTCAAGAAAATCAGTAGAAACTTGACTTTCATTTCAGAGTTGCCCCCTTTCCAGGCAGATGAACACAGTGCTTACCCATACTGTAAATTCATGCCAACAGATGAGAAAATTCATCAGGCTGAGCATGCCAAGGGCAGTTCCTGCAGGGAACGGGGGCCTCAGAACTAAAACCATGTCTGATCAATTTGAAGCCCAAGCACAGCAGGGTCATGTGAGGAGGCTGCCAGCGTCAGCCCAGGACAAGAACTGAATGGTGCCTTGGGCTCTGCAGAAGGCACCATAATATAGAATTCTATATATTACACTATAATATTCACTCTCATCTAAACACAGGTGGAAAAGACCCTTTTCAGAACAAATAATCTGCTGCTTCTTAGACAAATCTTACTGCCAGTCACACAGAGAAATAAACATTTCTTGTATTTACTAATGCTATTCCCACGTGATATTTTATAAAATTTGGTATAAAATCTATTCTTTTCAACATAGAGCAGCAATAAGTTCAAACTAAATGCATAATCAATGAATAAATTTATGATGTGATCAAAACAATATATTGAATTTAGTCAAGCTAGTGCCTGTGAAGTGACCTAAAACTGTGTCCAGGATTTATGATTTCTATAAATTAGCAGTGTTAGGAGTCAGCTAAAAAACATGAAACAATTGAATGCTTTTGTTAAAAACATTTACCACTATATTTCTCATTTCAATTAAACAATCATAGCTATAAATTTTCTGCAGGAGGCATTATTTCCCACACAGTCCAGAAATTACCTCTGGGACTTCATTTTCCTGCAGACAAAGCATGAATTCTTTTGCAGTGTATGTGTGAGTGTGTGTGAGTGCAGTTTATAATGCAATAGATTGTTTAGCCTCCTGCAGCTCACAAATAATGGAAGGAAGTTCCTTTGTTCACTACAATGGCATCTTTCTGTAGTAGAGAAATAAACCTATTTACAATTTAGAGTAGGGGCCAGCATTTCATTCAGTACTTTTCTCAGACCAGGAGCAGGAATATTTACAGGATTTAAGAAAACTGTGTCATGTCATCTAAGTGTCTTAATAATGAAATGAAATGTTTTAAATGGTTAAAGAGACTGTGTCTGAGACAATGGCTTTATTCAATGTGGTGACTTTAAGTTAATTTCAGTGCTGGCACTACAGGTGAGGGATGCAAACCACCACAAGGAAATAAACAGCCAATTGTTCAGTTTTTACTGCCTCTCACTTGCTGCCACCTATGGCAAAGCTCCTGAGCAAAAGAGGATTTTAGTGTGCTGCACCCAGGGACTCACTGGGTCACAGGGTTCAGTTCCTGGCTCTGTCCCAGGGTTAATTGGTGACTCCTGTGTGTTTATCAGAGCTCCACTACAGAGTGGTGACATTAACATTTCTACCTTTTCTCCCCTTTGTTTAGATTGCCAGCTCTTCCCAGCAGAGTGTTCCAGAGAAAAGACCTCTGGAAACATACCCAGAATTTCTTCTAAAAGCTGAAAGAAGTGGGAAAGGACAGGCTACAGAGTCTGGATGAAATTCCTTGTAAATACAGGCAATTTTCTCTACGTGTTTTTGTTCACCTATTAGAACCCAGAAAAATAATGCAAAAACCTCTGCAAATGCTGATAATGATAATAATGACAATTTAAAATTGATCCATTTCCCTGGGAAGAATTACTAAAATTAACATGCCAATTTTAATAAAATTTCAACAGAATCAAAATTTCAAATGAAACCAGTTTTTTGTCTTTGAATCCCTATTCAGCCTTCCCAAAAAAACCCACATAGTTTGAGCTTTGCAATTTTGATCACTTTTATACCACCACTTTTAAAAATAATATTATATAATATACAATACTATAGTGAAAAAACAAATCACAATGAAATATGAACATCTTCAGACTTTTTGTCATTTGGGGAGTTTCTACAATTTTACGTATCCCACCAGAAATCCACTTTACTGACTAAGATTTTATCTTAACTTTTTGGCCCTGGGAACCAAATAATGGAGAACTTGAGAAAGTGGTGATTTGTGGACTGAAAAATGAGAGAAGCTTAACAAAAAAATCCACCAAAAAAAAACCACAAAAGCTGCACTATAAATATATTGAGACATATGAAAATTGCCACTAATTCCTTCTGTTAAAGGCCTGGTGTGGAATAGTTGAAGAACATCCCGCAGTGTGAAGGTTCTTGGTAGAGAGCACAAGATGGAGGGAAGACAGGAACTTTCAAACCTTCCTAATGGTACAAGAACATCACCATTTTCTCACATGAGCGTGAGCACTGTGTTATCACCTACCCAGGTCAGATAAAAACTTTCCCAGGACATTGCTGCAAGAAGGAATTACAGAAATGATGGAGGCAGGCAGGGAGCAGCGCTCTGCTCCTCTCCCAGCAGCTGTCAGAACCAACTGCTGGAGCAGATGAAATGTAAACTGCAGCTCTGTCACACATACTTTGGAGATGTGATGTCCTGGCCAAAGAAGGATACAAACTTGTTTATCTTTAAAAAGAGACAAGAACACTGACCTTGAAGATCAGATCAAGGATCAAGTATAAAGTGGCCTAAAATAACAAACAAAATCGATGTCATATCTCCAAGATTCATTCCTCAACTTTACACACAAAACTCCTAAGTGATTTTGGAGAGGCTGTGAAATGCGATGTGAAATGTGATCCTGTGAAATGCTGTTGAGAGCTCAGAGGCCAAGAAGCTGCCAGTGGAATTTTGGATGCTCAGCACCTTCCAGGATCACTCTGATGGGGGAAAAATGAAAACCAAAATGCCCCATCAGATTAAAATCAAAGAGCTTAATACTGATAGCAGCATGTGCTCTATCTTGCTTTTAATGGACTTATTTTTGGAGCAAGAAAGACTTGCCCTTAGTTGAGGAGGGAAAGGTTAGGAAACACTTAAACACACTGGGCACATATAAGTCCTTAGGATCTGATGGGATGCAGCCATGAGAGCTGAGGAAGGAAGCTGGCTGATGGCCTTGCCTGATTATCTCTGAAAGGTTATGGCAACTGGAAGGGCTTCCTGAGGAATGGAAGAAATAAATGTCACCTCTGTCTTCACAAGGAGAAAGAGGGAGGATCTAAAGAACTGCAGGTTTTTCAACCTCACCTGCATCCCTGCAAATCTGGTGAAGCAAATAATCCTGGAATCCCTTTTTAGACACATGAAGGATATAAAGGTTATCAAGAGCAGTCAGGATGAATTTCCAAAGGTCACATAATGCCTGACCAAGCTTGGTGGATGCCAGGAGAGCAAGGGATGGTGTTTATCTGACACTGCCTCACATAACACACCTCTAGATAAATTGTTTCAATACAGGTTAGGCACATACCAGGGAGATGGATTGAAAATCGGCTGAATGGCTGAGTCCAGAAAAGTGTCATGAGCCACAGGAAGTCCAGCTGGGAACCAGTCACTAGTGCTGGATCTTGGGCTGATACCATGTCCTTACCTTTTCACTCCTTCCTTAATGTCCTGGGAAACGAGGCACAGGACACCTGCAGTGAGTTTATAGATTACATGAAAAACAGATGAGTGAGCTGTGTGCAAGATGGTCTCCAGAGGGACTTGAGCAGATTTTAAAGACATTAAAGACCTGACTAAATCAGCATCATACTGAGCAACCTGCTCTGGGTGACCCAACTTGTTCTTTTCTAATTTTACTGAGTCTGTGGCTCTATAAACTGAGATTAGTTTGAATGTATTGCCACAAACAAACAACAAAACCCCAGATAATAGGTGAGAATAAGTAAAACTATGACAAAACCTTCATCCTCTGAATTTTCTGCAAGATCCAGGCAAGTAATGCCTATTTTGTAAAATATTTGCCTGTTGGTTATTCTATTTATTTATCCCAGCCAGATTGGTGATCCTGCCATATCCAGCTCCTAAGCAAAAGTGTGCACCTGCAATTCATTAGTGCAAATTTTAATCTCAAGCTTAAATACTAACGCAAAACAAATTTCAAATCTTGCTTCCACAAGCAGCTCCTCTAGGAACATAGAACCAGAATTCAGTTTGCATAGTAAAGGATATAAAATCTTAGAGATTGTGATCAGTCGTAAACCATAAACACAGTTTGAACTGCAGAGCTTTAAGATTAAAACAGCTGACATGGAGAAAACAGAATTCATCCCAAGCAGAGGTGGCTTTCTATGCCTTTAGGAAAAAACTGCATAGGAGATGGTTTTGTGTATTACTTACACTTAATAAAGCTGCAGATGCATTAATTAATAATAATTAATTACTAACTAATGTTACTCCATCTGCAGCCACGCTAGGCACATTTTTATGCATGTTATTGTACATTTTCATACCCACAGAACTTGTGACTCACATCAGCCTCACACAAACAACAGCAAATCTGCACTAGCAACATCTCTTGTTGTCTCTTCCAAGTAACTTATTTATTTTGAACTTCTTTAACAAATTAGTGTTATGATCACTGGATAACAAAGACTGGATTGCAATAACTGTACCTGCACTGTTCTCAACTGCAATTAAAGTTCAAAGATCTTTCCACAAACCACACCTATACTGAACACAAGATGTACCTTGAGCTAGGTAAAATTTATCCCCATAAAAAGAAAATTCATCTTTTCAGGATTTATGAGGCATTTACATCATAATGTTTGTGCTGAGCCACTGTACAGGGGGTACAGGGGTGTGTTTGACCCTTGGTCTGCTTGAGGGTGTGTGTTACAATTCAGAAGTCTCAGGTCAAGAGCGGATTTACTTTAAGGCCTTGAAATCAATGGCAAAACAGAAAGAGCCATCCATGTTTTTTTGAACTTAGGGGAAAAATCACGTTTGGTCTCACTGCAGAAAAAAGGGAAGAGAAGATAAATGATGGGGTGTTTTTCCATTGAAGGTTCCTTGCTATGAATATCAATGGCATAAGGAAGAGAGAGAAGAAACAGTGCATGGCAAGATTTTAGGACTTTTGGATCAAGGACTGCAAGCTCCGTATCAGTCATTCCATAGCCTCTCTTTTCAGGGATACCAAAACTTGCTCCTATGTCTGTTTCACATCCTACAATTCTACTCTACAAAAACTCAGCACACAGGAAAAGAGGAGTCCAAATGAGAGAAGGGAACAGTGCTCAAGGATTTCATTAGCGTTGTGTTGATTTGATTTACACAGGGTAACACAAAACCACATGTATGGCTCATCAGTTCACAAAGGAAATAAGCATTAAACCCAAAGCACTGCTTTGTCAAAAAGAAAAATCAAATGGCAGCGAGGCAAAAGAGTTTTGCAGTATAAAATGTTTGTAATGGAACTTGTAATTTTCTAAAGATCTTATTTGTTTGCACACATTCCAGATAGAGACTCTGCAGGAAGATCTACAGCTTCCATCCTCATGGATTTTCTATGATGAGACAAAAGCAATAAACTGTAGGCATCTAGAGCCTTCTGAGTAGAAAATGTGCACTTGTAGCATTGAGTGAGGATAATTAGCACAGAAATTCTTATTAAGACCAGTCTGGCAAGCTGGGTTGGTGCCAATACATTTGTCCATTTGTTCCCTAATAGCACAAAATCTGCCTAGTGAAATAATACCCTAAAAAGATCAAGTTTGAAAAAGTAAACTCTTATTCACTTACCACATTTTTCATTATAAAAAAAAAAAAATAAAAGCAGAAAAGTGGACATGATTGCTTGCTCTACTTTCTTATTCAGGCTAATGTATTACACAGCACAAAGAACCAGGAATTGCTTATAGGGTTATAGGGATTTATCTTTACACAGAAAGAAATAGTTAATCAGTATTGTTTATTTTGTTGGAGAGAACAGTTAATTGTACACTTCACTGTAAACCAGCCAGACCTCCATTGTGTTCAGCTATAACAAAGTGTATAAAAAACACACCACAAAGTTCAGGCAGAGACGTCAGCAGAACCACTGAGGTGTTATGTGCAATAGAACTGAAAATCAAGAAGGCTGGGAGCAAATTAAGCTTCCACTGAAGGCATGTTCCTTCCTCAGACCTTACAGCCCAACTTTTAGTTGTCTTCACAGTACAGCTGGTCAGAGCTGATCTAAAGTTCAAGGAAAATTGAAATATATTATAGAAAAGTTATGAATATATATATATAAATTTTGAAAGCATTTGTAACTTCCAAGAAGAAGCAAATGATAGTTCAGGAACCATCCTACCAAATTTTGCTGGTAAGAATCTAAAGAGGTGCTAAAAGAATCCTTACAGCATGTTGAAGTTTTGCCAGTGTTAGAACTACATGGTTCAGGTACAGTTCATCCTACCACTAATTTTTCTTCAAACACTGAGTTAAGTTTTACTTGCTTTATTAATTAAATCTTGTTGTCTTAAGTTTCAATATACTTAGCCTTATACTCTAAATGATTCTAGTGTTTCTCTAATAATGACATTAAACATTTCCTAGAAGGGAGTTCTATGGGTCTGTAAGCTTTAATGAAGTAAAGACAGCGCCCTATAACAACAGAAAGCAGGAGCTGATTCCTGCAGAAACAAAAATGACCCCAAGAACAAGACTTCTCACTTCTAACACATTTCCATTCAATGCTGGCCATCTACAGAATATTCCTAAGGTGTACAAAATAGCCACAAATAATTGGTCTAAATCCTGCAGGTTTCTCCTTCCACCAGCAACCTAAATTTTAAAAGCAGACAATTGAAAAAGAATGAAAAATAATTGTCAGCTCCTTTTGACCTTGAAACTTATGATGTCTTTTGGTTTATTTTTAATTATTAATATCGAACATCACAGAAAAGCTGAAGTCTCTCTGTTAAATTGTTAGTTTAGCTCCCAAATTTTGGAAAAAAACCCAAAAGTTTTATTTTCAGGAGTAGATGTGAAGCCACATATGAAACTGAGCTACACAAAGCCCTTTAAAGCACATAAAGGTAAATCTTATAGAATTATTAGGTTTGTTGATCAGGAGAGAGAGACTTTCAGAATGAACCCTGGCCAGATGGCAAAAAAATTATTCATTATTCTTGTGATTGGAGGGATCTGTATTAAAAGATATTTATCTTCTCAGATGAGCAGAGAGAAGATCAACTGAGTACTTGTAAGGAGGGAGGTAAGGGTTGCAGTTTGTAGCAGATGTGAGCACAGACCTTGAACATTTCTGCCTATTTAAGCTTAAAGATGGTGGCCCAAGCAGCCCAAGTGTACTTCTAGCAAGGGAATGCTTTTACAATATCATGATAAAAAGGCTTAAAGTGTGATCATTTAGTCCTGCTTTAATATTACCTCAGTTCATACAAACATAACAAGCACCCCATTTAGGATCCCTTTGCAGGATAGAACTGGGAGAACTAAAGAACCAAGTTCCAAAGGTTGGCTTGCGTTCCAGGGAACATTTGGCTGGCTAAGAGCGTATCACCCTGTAATGAAAGGTGTGAACAATTAACATTCCCACACTGGGTTGAGAACAGCCAATTCCAGTGTGGATAACAATGTGCTCCAAGGAGAACAGAGCAGTTTCTCCAGCACGTGATGCAGGTTGTGCAGAAGTTTGATTACAGTGCCAAGGGATTTGGTTTAAATCCAGGTACATCTAAATGAGGTGCCTTTACATCTGACTACAGCAGACACAAGGGTATAGAGCACAATAGGTATAGAGCACAAGGGTATAGAGCCTGCACAATTCAGTATGTTCAAAGACACCCAGAGTCCCATGGAAATGTACAGTGCTGCCTTTCATGGGGAAGTGTCCCTGCTCTAACAGTGCTGGAGCCTGTTAAAGAAAGCTCAAGTGGCAAAGATCAGCTAAAAGCTCTACCACGTCAGCCTCAGTCATAAATCCTCTAGCTCAAAGCCCTACTGAAATCACAGACACATTGTATTGTTAAATTGCAATTACTATTTGACGTGGTGGTCAATTATTCCCTGCATTCACTGCAGATAAAAGTTTTCCATTGAAACTGCTCTTTCTACAAAAGAGATGCTAGAAATGTGCATTGTGCTGTTCAAATGCTGTTGCAATTGATGCCAAGAAAAACAGTTGTGCCTGGCTGACATTGGAGGTAATTTGGCAAGCTGCCAAAACGTTTTACTGTGTGCCCCAATTTATTGCTGTGGATACAAAGCCACCCCATAAGCCAAAAGCTATGCTGAGCTATAACACCCTTGTATTCTCTGGAGAAGAATAGAAGGTGACAAGGAACCAGTGCATTTTTCGGTATTAAAGCATATGATGAGAAACTGTTTTCTACCAGAGCACAACCATCGGAATGCTTTTGTGGCAGAGAACTTTTTGTTTTGGTAAGTTTTAAAGCCTGTAGGTCATCTGGAGACTGTTTCCAGCTCAGGAAGTTTTTGAGCATGTGGTTAGACCACAAAGTGATCTAAAACACTTTAAGAAAATGTGGTTTCTTTTTCCTCCTAAATTTCTTTATGTCACATTTGTCAACAAACACATCACAGCACAAAAGGCATGTGATCCCACAGCAAGCTGCCTTTAGGAGCTGCCATTCTCATCCAAGACTTCCCTAAGCCCCATCATTTTCTTGATGGCCAACATATCCCTTACCATGAACCTACACAAGCTTCATTACCACACCACTCTGAAACAATGCAATTAACCCCAGGGTTAATGAGGCAAAGGCAGCAGGGCATTGTTTCATGAAGCTCAACATCAGTGAAAGCCTCTTGAACTCAGCAGAGGTGCACCAGAAATGTTTCATGAACACAAGGACAAGTAGAATACTTGGTACTGCAGGCAAAGTGAGGGGATTTTTCATTTATCCCTTGACCAGAACACCTGAATTGCTCTAGGAAAGACTGGCAGTGTTCTAAGCACCATAAGAAGCAGAAAGCAAGGAAACCTTTTCTCCGTTGTCAAAACAATTCGGACCTCAGAATTATTCTATAATCACTATCCCTGGTGAAAATCCATTTTGCTAAACTCAGCTACTCCAAAATTATGATCAGGGCTTCTAAAAATTATGGGATTGAAAAATGGCAAGACTGTAAGAAAAACATTACTGAATACTGAGGTCATGGAAGTTGGCATTACCAGTGTTGAAGTACTGCTTTCAAATTTGAGGGAGGCCAGGCAAGTTGGAGCAGTACAAGTCCCTGCTGCCCTGATCACCATCTGGTTCAGCTTCTGAGATCAAATCTTCTCTACTTCTAACAAAAATATTCAAAATAACTTGTAATTTAACTGTAATATTCAAACTAGTGATGTTATACTTTGAAAGGATAAATAAGATTTCTTTCCCATAAGAGATAAACAGAATAATGTTAATTTGTCTTTGCATATCTATTTATACCCATAAGGAGTTACAACAGAAGTCATTCTAAGAAACAACAGATACTGTATCTCATTATGACTCAAATTAATCATAGATTCACTTTATAAAATGCAACCAAATTCTCTCCATAATCGAAATTTGGTTAGGATGATGGAAGTTGCCAAACTCAGCTGTCCACAAAATCCAAATATGGAATATTAAATATTTGCTTATTTCAAACAAAGAGAAAATAAAACACTAACAGCTCACAGAAACAGAAAACACAGACACTGAGTACACAAATGTATTTTACATCTAACCAGCTGTATAATAATTTGATGAATCCCAGATGCTGCAGTAAAGCAAGGCAAGAGCTTAACTATGCAACTTATTTGACACAGATATATATTATTTAAATTTATTCCTGTAATAACAGTGAAAAGGACAGGTTATGAGTTTCAGCCTGAATTTCCTACATACACCAGAAACCACAGTCCTGTCAGCAAGCCACCTCAGTGGTCAAAAATGAAAGGTGCTCTGGTATTTACTGTGAGAAAGTAAGACTTTCCCAGATAGCCTACAAGAGAAGAAATCCCACCTCTTTTCTTCCAAAGTACATCAATTATAAAGGGCCCTGAAGGAGGAGCTGAACTCCTGGTTTTGCTCAGGATGCTCTGAGAACTCTCACAGAGCAATCTTCACATTGGGATTATGTAAACAAATCAAATCCATAAACCACTCCCGGCCTGCCAGGGCTACAGGACAGCAAAGGTTTGAGGTAGGATGGTCAAAGATTCACTCCCACTCAAAGCCTGGTCTAGCAGCAACAAGGCAGGAGAATAGGAAATAGGAGAACATGGAGAGTGGGAGTGGGGAAGGAAGAACATCAGACTTCTGAGAAGGGAAAGGCTCCGCTTTTTCTCCAGGTGACAAAAGTTAGAGACCCCTGGCATGTTCTCTGACCATGGCATGAAATGGATTTACAAAAGGACAGCTTTATCTAACATTTTGTGTGGCCATCAAGTCCTTCAGACTGCAACCTGTTTGCTGTAGAATGCCCAGCTACATGTAGGGTTCAGCAGCTGTATCAGAAAGGGGGAAAGGAGAAGCAGAGAAGAAAAGATATCTTTGTGCTATATCTCTCCACAGATTCCATTGGGGTTTTCTGAAACTAATCTGGAGGTAAACACAGGTAAATCTTAAATCTGTTTTAAGATTTACCTGTAGGTACATGTAGCTACAAAGTTAAGGGGGCTTCTTTAGGCCACTTCATGCTAGAAGCAGTGTTGGTGGCACAGGGATGTTTCAGCTCCTGCCCACACAGA
>WBNP01001582.1:0-15788 GCA_013401095.1 Passerina amoena | reverse complement strand
CAGAAATTCAAATAAATAGACAATAAAAACAGTATTTACTGCAGAAATTCAAATAAATAGACAATTAAAATAGTATTTACCACAGAAATCAAAATACATAGACGAAACAGTATTTATCACAGAAATTAAAATACATAGACAAAACAGTATTTATCGCAGAAATTCAAATAAATAGACAATAAAAACAGTATTTACTGCAGAAATTCAAATACATAGACAATTAAAACAATATTTACCACAGAAATTCAAACAAATAGACAATTAAAATAGTATTTACCACAGAAATCAAAATACCTAGACAAAACAGTATTTATCACAGAAATCAAAATACACAGACAAAACAGTATTTATCACAGAAATCAAAATACATAGACAATTAAAACAGTATTTACTGCAGAAATTCAAACAAATAGACAATTAAAATAGTATTTACCATAGAAATCAAAATACATAGACAAAACAGTATTTATCATAGAAATTCAAATAAATAGACAATTAAAACACTATTTACCCCAGAAATTCAAATAAATAGACAATTAAAACAGTATTTACCCCAGAAATTCAAATACATAGACAATTAAAACAATATTTACCACAGAAGTTCAAATAAATAGACAATTAAAATAGAATTTTATACTTCAGTCAAAGACTGGAAATAAAAAAACCCAACTAGCCAACAATCAATGACAAACAATCCCCCCAAAAACCCCAAACCAAACCAAAAAGCAGAGGAAGGAGTAGGTTTTTAAGTGTTAAAAAGCTTGAAAAATGTTCTTTAAATGTAGTTTTAGGCAGGTTTTACATTCAAGAAATTGAAGCAGCCAGCCCAGATGTGACTGGACTCAGCTGCAGTTTTATTCCTCCCTTGGATGTGGTGTTTTCTTTGTGAGAATTTCTCTGTAAAAAGGCACTGCAGAGATCACAGTCTGATGTTCATGAACACAGACATTTTACATTCCTTTGCCAATGAAAAAGAGATAATAAACTATTGATACCCATTTTAACTGGTCAGGGCTCTGTGGGGCAATCATTTTAATCTTTATGAATAAAATTGGTTCCAACATCCCTGTCACAGCTGATAATAAAGACAATTAATAGATCAAAATGTAAATGGAAAAGGGCATTTTGAGCCTACTCACTGTCTCCTGATGGATGGCAGAAGTCACCCAGGTAGTATTAAATACATTACCTTTAATTAAATCATAATAATAATTATATACAAATACATCCAACTGCTTTTCCCTCAGTCATATGTATTCTCTGAAAGCTTTATTACAGTTCAGATAAAGTACAGCTGAGGTTTGTTATCTGCTGATTGTTGTTTTTAGAGGATCTTTTAAGTGCTTGCAATTCATGCTGCACATTGGACTTACAAGTTAAACCACCAAGTGTGCCTGGTAAGGAGGAGGTGTGGAAAACACTCTTTATTGGCAGGTTCTTGTCTTGTGAAAACTGCCCATGGATGATCAGATATTTTTGCTGGCATTGAGGGTTGTTAAATCCCCTCTTAGAGCAGCTGGTTTTTATGTTGGGGATATTCCAGAGTGAGTGCAGCCATTCAGCTGTGGCAGAAGAGCTTTCTGGGGACCCCAGGGTATAAAATTATTATTGCAGTCTGCTTTATACTGATGAACAACCCTTTTACTCCTGTATTTTGAAAAAACAGCATTCTTGGGTGTTAGCAGAGTAAGGTTTTGTGTGCCCCATGGTCCTATTGGTCCTGCATTTTATGTCACAAGGATATTCCAGAGTGCGTTCAGCCACTGAGCTGTGGCAGAAGAGCTTTTTGGGGAACTCAAGGTATAAAATTATCATTACAGTCTGCTTTATACTGATGAACAAACCTTTTATTTCTATGTTTTGTAAAAGCAGCATTGCAGGGTGTTAGCAGAGTAAGGTTTTGTGTGCCCCATGGTCCTGCTTTTTATGTCAGGGGGATATTCCAGAGTGAGTGCAGCCATTCAGCTGTGGCAGAAGAGCTGTTGGGGAACTCAAGGTATAAAATTATTATTGCAGTCAGCTTTATACTGATGAACAACCCTTTTACTCCTGTATTTTGTAAAAGCAGCATTGCAGGGTGTTAGCAGAGTAAGTTTTTTATGCTCCATGGTCCTCATGGTGCTGGTTTTTGTGTCGCAGGGATATTCCAGGGGAGTTCAGCCCAGCTGGACTCTGCATATCAGGCCCTGTGCAGCAGCTGCTGGGAGAGGCTGGCCCTGCAAATCCTGCATGGCTTTTGGTGCAAGATAAGGAGTTTGTCCCTCTGCTGGGAAGCTGAGATCAGCTGATTGTAGAAAACTCTGCTGGGTGATCTCTACAGTCTCTACAGTTGTAGGGCATGAGTGAGCTCTGGCTGGCCAGGGATAAATGAGTTTGACCTAGTGCATGGTCACAGGTGCTGCTGCAGCAGCTGCACAGCAATTAAAGCTGGCTGTAAACTGCATTTCTGCCTCTAATGACTGCCTTGCAAGCAGGAAAGGCATCATTTGGGGTGTGGGTGCTGAGGAGAGCCTGTGCCATGGCTGTTGGATGTGATAGCAGCCTTTGAGGAGGGCACAGGGAGGCCCTGTCCCACTCTGAGTTCAGACACACCCAACTCCTGCATGGCCGCAGTGCCACAGGGCATTTGTACCCCACTCTCTCTGCTGCTTATTTAATGGATTTTTTTGGATTTTTTTTTTTTGTTAAGGTTGGGATTAAATGTATTTTTTGTCTGGACTTAGATGTTTATTAGGTTTGATTTATATTATAGTTTTAAAGTTGTGAGGTTTGTATTCCTTAATTCTAGTAACTTAAAAATGCTACAGGATGTTTGCACCCCACTGTCTCTGATGCTTATTTAATAGATTTTTTTGGGGGTTTTTTGGTTAAGGTTGGAATTAAATGTATTTTAATATATAAATATTCTTATTTATATATTTATATAGTCTTATAAGTTGTGAGTTTTGTAGTGCTTAATTCTAATAAGTTAAAAATGCTACAGGATGTTTGCACCCCACTGTCTCTGATGCTTATTTAATGGATTTTTTGGGGTTTTTTTGGTTAAGGTTGGAATTAAATGTATTTTAATATATAAATATTCTTATAAATATTATAGTCTTATAAGTTGTGAGTTTTGTAGTGCTTAATTCTAATAAGTTAAAAATGCTACAGGACATTTGTACCCCGGTGTCTCTGGTGCTTATTTAATGGATTTTTTGGGGTTTTTTGGTTAAGGTTGGAATTAAATGTATTTTTTGTTTGGACCTTAGATATTTATTAGTTCTTATTTATATTATAGTCTTATAAGTTGTGACTTTTGTAGTGCTTAATTCTCATAAGTTAAAAATGGAGATGTGTGTCTCTCTCGATAAGGTCTTTTAAGGATAAACTTTATTTAAGAAATGACACTTAAAATAATTTTAACTTTAACTTAATAACTCATTATTTGTGGCTTGCAGTGTGGATTTTTTTATTTACTTATATAATACTACTCAAATTTATGAAGAAGGTAAAGAAGAAGGACTTGTCTCGGCCCTAAAAGTTCTATCTTGTTTTTTATATATTACTATATTCTAAAACTTAAAGTTTAAAGTTTTCTACTGTGTGATATTACTTCTATTCAAGCTACCCACTCATAATCTTAGTTCTGTTATTTAATTTTGGAAGTTTTCTCTATGGTTTCAGGTCAGATGCAGTGTTCTCTTGGGGTCAGTGCCTGGCAGCACAGAAAGTCTGAAATTCTCAGCAGCCGGGGTTCCAACACTTACTTATTTCTGATTTTGGAAAAAGATTTTTTTTTTTTTTTGAGATGTAATTGCCTTCAGATTAAGTTTTTATAGCTCTGACTTCAATAAAAACTTGACAAAAACATGTTACCTCTGGCAGTTCATAAGATTTCAGTAGGTTCCTGATCTTTGGCCTTAGGGAGGAGAAAAGAAGTATTTTCCTTGGTCTGAAGGGGTGGGAAACAGAAAATACCACAAATCCATGAGCAGTTTAGGGCAGTTCAGTGCACAAGAGGTGTGGGTGGGAATGGGAGGGTCAGGGTTACCCAACAATCCTGATAAGATCCTGTGATTGCTCACAGTGATCCCTGCAGTGTTTGGGTCTGAGCAGCTTGTTTGAAACACTGCATGAAACGCAGACAAACTCTAATTGTTCTCAAAGAAGGCTGGAGTGGGGAGCTCTGCAGATATTGCAGCACTTTACTTGGCTTTGTATAATGTTATTTAATGGTTAAAAAATTTTATGGTTTTGCTAGTAATTCTCCATGAGGCACAAAATTCTCACATCCCCTTGTTGTTGGGCATTTCCCCAGCATCTGTCACTATATAAACACAGCTATTAACAGTTTTTATTTTTCTGAGTAAGAAAACTTCCTATATCCTTCATTAAACCATTAGTGCAGAATGAACCAGCCTAAATATCCCAGCAATGTGTTACTCATCCCTTTATGATCTGGCATAAAGCTGGAATGTTTGAGATGTTTGTGTTGTGCCTCATTCTGCAGATCAAACATTGTCCTTTGCAAACCCCCTGTTCTCAGTCCTGTCACACACATAAATGTTGGACTGGCCCAAACTGGGCAGATTTACTGGCCACTGGAGAGAAGGTCAGTGCAAAGGCACTGTTTGTTTTGCACTCACTGTTTGAGTAGTTTGTTTTGGGTCCTTGGCTTCTCTTGCAGCAGTTGAAGTGTTTTTACTGGCTTCTCCTAAATAATCCTGAGCTGCTTCGTGTGCCTGGCATCCTTAGCTGGGCCTTCCCATAAAAAAGTGCTTGTTTGTTTTTTTTTTTTCTTCAACACATCTGTTAATTTGAAATTATACAACTACAGCATATTCATAACCAGTTGCAGAGCTGGAGTTCTGTTTAGGACTTGACCTTGCAGGACTGTCAGCATCTCAGGATGGCACCTGCCAGAACACCTGGGCTGCTTGTGGGCTCCATCAACTTTATAAACATATTCATCACATCCCTGAGTTAGCAGCCCTCTGCAAGGGGAGATAAAGGAAGCTGTTACATGTCAGGATTTCCTACTCCTGGTTTCCTGCTCTGAAAGCAGGAAAGCATCTCTGAGAGAGATGGAAAGATGTAAAGCTTTTATTTGCCACCATTCCTGGACACTGTACAGTTCTGTGTAAAGGTAGTTGGTGTTCCCTGGGTTATACATACATAATATTGGCTTTTTGCAGATATTAAAATGGATTTATATGTTGTGTTAAAGTAACTTTGCTATAAATACATAGTTTTTATTTCTGTTGTTAAGCTTAGACACAGTAGTCAAATAGCTGATAAAAGTATGCTTATGTTAAAATACCTACTTAGATAACATCCAATGAACATATGAAGAAGACACTTACTACACATATACCAACTACCAACTAAAGACAATATAGACCAGAGCCTGAAACTAAAAGTTATTATAAAAATAGACTAAAACCACAGCCAAAGAATACACATGCTCTAAAAAACAAATCTGAAAAAGAACCATACTAAACACTTCTTAGAATATGTAAACTAATTTGAAGAAAAAAGTTTACTATGCATAATTGTTTATAAATATGTAACAAACTAATGTAGTAAAATAGTGTATAAAGAGTGTTTCCAAAATAGCAAATGTGCTCTTAGCTCAGTGCCAGACAGGCTGTAATAATCTTTGCTTTATAATCTTTTTCTCCTGTTCAACTTCTTTAAACTTTAAAATTTAAGTCCTTTATTCAACTTAAATTTTTACAAGAGAGTGAATGTGTTTTCACACCTGTGTCTCAGGAATGGCCATGATTTCTGCCCAGGTGTCCTGGGCAGAGCTGGCTGTGGCTGTTGTCACCTGCTGGCTGCTCCCTGGGTGGGTAGAGCAGGTTGGACCAGTCCTCCCACACTGGTGCCAGGGCTGGGAGCTCTCCTGGGGGGGCTCCTCCTGCACAGCCCACGGTTTGCCAGTGCTCACAAGCAGCAAAATTGCTCAAACCACCTTCAGTGAGGGCTTCTCCCGGCTCAGGCTGTTGTGTAAACACCTTCTAGGAGGAGTAACACAGGACATACATAAATACCAACAGTTTTAGAATGTGTATTTCACCTGTAAGTGCAAAGCTGAGGAAACATTTCTCCTTGGATTTGAACAGGGGCTCAGCAGGAGGGGGGGATCTGCAGCAGCACAAAGATCTCATCTGGCAGGAGCTGCACCAGCAGTGCTGCCTTCCTGTGATGGGGTGAGGGTGAACAAGGCTGGTTTTGGTGGATGAGCTCAGGTATTGAAGCTTTCTGTTTGCTGTAGCATGGTCTCTGTGTGTGTGTGTGTGTCAGGAGTGAGCCTGGGCTGGCATCCTGCTGTGACAGGTGACAGCCACAGGGCAGCAGCCACCTCTGAGCACCTCTGTAGAAGGAGGCAAATCCAGGGCTGGGCAGCACAGGGGGTCTGTGTAGACAACAAACACCAGAACATGCCAAATATCTCTCTGTGCTGAGCGGCACTTGGTGCCAAGTGTGAGGGGCTGTTTGGGCACAAAGCTCACCTGTGCCACCCTGTCCTTTGCTGTGCAGCTGCCCTGCAGGCCCTGAAGCGCAAGAAGAGGTATGAGAAGCAGCTGGCACAGATAGATGGCACGTTATCAACAATTGAATTCCAGAGGGAAGCCCTGGAGAATGCCAACACCAACACTGAAGTGCTCAAGAACATGGGGTTTGCTGCTAAGGCTATGAAAGCTGCTCATGACAACATGTAAGTCACTCCCTCCTGCATCTTCTCATGGCATCTGTAGCTAGGCATTTGTCAGATCTGCTGAATTCCAAACCAAAGGTGGAGCTGGAGCAGCAAAACCTTCTTGTGAAAGGCTCTCACTTAAACTAGAATTGAACAAAACACACAAATATGACGCTCCTTCAGTTTACTACAGTTTTATTTTCTGTATTTATCCAAAAGTTGGGTAGCACCAATGTGGTCTAAAAGAAAATGGGAGCCTGCAGCAGTTACAGATCCATCTTGTAACAGCAAGAATTTTAAGCCTCAAGGGGGGGTCTTAAAACTTGTTTTTCTGCAGTGGAGTTGGTGCATGTAGCAATAACTAAAGGTAAAACTGCATTAAGGGAACGTTGTGCTTGCTCCACAAGCAAATATTGTAGATGTAATAATGCTGAATCAGGGAAGAGAGCAAATTATTATTAATATCAGTGGTGCAGAACAAATGCTCTCCCTGGTGTCTGTATAACTGCTGGGAGCTACGCTTGCAGGAAAGAGTTAAAAATACATCTCTAATTGTGTTGAGAGCAGGGGGATAAAACCCAGTCTTGCAGGCAAAGTGTATTTTGGGAAAGGGCTTGGAAATGTCACTGTGGTGGGGCATTTCTACAGAAGCCAGGAAATGCAGTGTTGATTGGGAAGGAGCCTGCTGATACTGAATTCTTTCCTTTCTTTTCCAGGGACATTGATAAAGTAGATGAATTAATGCAGGACATTGCAGAACAGCAAGAGCTGGCAGATGAGATCTCTACAGCCATCTCCAAGCCAGTAGGATTTGGGGAAGAATTTGATGAGGTATGGCTTTTAATTTGCTTCTCTTTGTACCTGTGAGTGATGGAATCCTCTGGGTTGGGAAGGTCAGGGAGTCCAGGCACTGGCCCAGCACTGCCAGCCCCATCACCAGCCCTGAGCACCACATCTTCTTGTGAAGGCTTTGAAATCCCTGCAGGAGTTGTGTCCCCAAGGATCCTTCTGTGGAGATCTGCACGTTGTGTGTGCCTGGCTGCAGGACTGGGCTCTGAAATCTCTCCTGCAGTTGTTGCTGGCTGTGACCTGGACTTTATGCTCAGAATGGTCTGGATGGCCTGACCTGAGAATATTTGGACTTGGATTTCTCCTTCCCTCCTCTGCTTTCCCTCCAAGAGATGAAGTACAGGAATCACATCAGAATCAGACTCCTCATCTCCTCACTTTGCTCTGACCCTGTGCATTTGTGCTATTTTCTTTAATAATATGATCAGCTATATCTGATTGGTAATAAATATAACTTAAAGTTCCTTCAGTTTTCTTTTTTCTCCTTGAAATCCTAGGATGAACTCATGGCAGAGCTAGAGGAACTAGAACAAGAAGAACTAGACAAAAACTTGCTGGAAATCAGTGGTCCGGAGACAGTACCACTACCAAACGTGCCCTCAATATCAATACCCTCCAAGCCAGGTATGGATCAACCTTTTCTGAAACATCCTGCATCATTAAAAGTGTGCTTATTCATCTGCCAGCTCCTTGCATTTGGGAGATCTGGCTGCAGGCAGCACAGACATTTTGCTTGGAATTGAATCCCAAATCACACCCAATGCCATTTCTCTGTAAGGGGCACCTGCCTTTCAGAAGCAGCACAAAAATCACTCCCTGAGACAGGAGCAGCTGTTTTCTGCTCCAGCTCATCCAGGTTTTCTGGATGATGCTCAGGGTGATGTGGAGATGTGGGAGAAAAGAGCCTTTTTCCAGGTGCTGCTGGGCCAACAAGGAAGAAATCTTGGCAAGACATCCTGAGGTGGTAAAAGGGAGGGCAGAGTGAATTAACTGATAAAATCATTGCAGTTGGAAAAGACCTCCAAGGTCATGCAGTCCCAGGCAGGTTCACATTCCCCCATGGATCCATGTTTCCTTTGGATTTGAATTTGATCCCTGTTTTTGTGGCCTTGGGAGGATGTTCCCTTGGGGTTAGCCCACACACACCCAGGGAATTTTAGGTGATATGAGGATTTTACCTGGAGGATGGACAAGAAATGTTTGTATTTACACAGAGGGTTCAAAGCTGCTCTTAAATCCCTCTTGCATGAACATTCCCCATGGAATTCAGCTGAGCTGGGACACCTCTGGCAGCACTAATGGGATATGAAGCTTTACAAGCCCATTTTGCTGAATCTGCCTGACTATGATGAATAAGTTACAGAATTTGCAGCTCTGTTCCATGTCCTTACTTGGAACAGGAAATAAACTCCAAAAAAGCAGTGGATGCAAATAATGCCAGTTGGTCAGTGTATTTGTAATTATCCTGCTGCCTTTCCAGGCTTGGATGGGTGTAGGAAGCAGCAGCACTGCCTGAGCAGGTTCTGCTTTGTGCCACTGCTCCTGGTGTTCCTCTGCTTTCATTCTGACACCACTGACTTTGTGTGTTCCTCTGGTTTTATTCTGGCACCACTGATTTTCTGTGTTCCTTATTCTGACACCACTGATTTTCTGTGTTCCTGGTTGGGTTTTACCAGGCAGAACTGCTGACCAGAGTTGATGAGAGGGGAGGGAGTTCTATCAGAGTATCTGAAATCTGAGACTTTGTCAGATTTAGGAGAAATAGATTAAATGAACCAGTGCATTGCCTTTTTATTGCCTGGTTGGTTTAATGAGGTTTGTTCTCTAAATAGTCTTAAAACACAATGTCTTAGACCCAAATCTACTCTTTGCATTTTGTGGCTGCACACAGGTAAGAGGTGTTGTAATTGTGGATATATTTTAGGAGCTACACAGCCTAAAACTTAGAGAAACTCCCCCTAAAATAATATCAATTGTGTACAAGTTTGGTAGTAAAAGCTGCAAGCATAAAGCTCGGTGTTTCACAGGATTTATGCTAAGCTGCTTTTGAATGGAAATGAGAATTCCATGAATTCTATTAATGTATTTAAGTGGCACTTTTTGCTTCAATAAAGCTGCCTCCAAGGCTGGCACTTGGGAAAAATTTGGATTCTGGTGTAGTGATGGGTGGAGATTTTGTGTGGGTTTACTTTTTGAACCTAAATTGATTTTCACTTAAAACTGACTTAACACTGGAATTAAAAGTTTGCTTGTGATTACCATGGTCAGACCTCCAAAGGGAATACTGTCCCTAATGGTCCAGGTTCATGTGTAATTGTCTTTTTGGGAATAATAATGTGTCTTTTGAGGTAGAGGTGACTCTGTTACCTCCTTTTTATCCATTGAAGGGAAGATTACCATGAGCTTTCCTGCTTTTCCACTTCTCAGGAGCAGTCTGTACTTTGGCTTTAATCAGTCTGAATGAGGAATTTTGTTCTTGGTGGTATCAGGAGAAATTCAGGCAGAAGCTGTTTCTGTTTAATGGAGGCTGGAGGAGCTTAATATAGAAAACCAAATTCCAGCCTTGAACAAATGAGGGGTCTGGAGCTTGGAGCTGACTCAGTTTTCCTGATGTAAACATTTCTTTTGGAATGACACACATCACTTGGACCAGGAATTGTTTCACTCTTTGGGTTTTTTTTTTTTACATTTTCCAGAATTATTACATCTATTTGTGGGTTCAAACCTTTTTTGCTGAGTTAATGGAAACTGAATTTGTCAGGTTCTAACAAAGAGCAGAATTTTCTGCCCTGGAACAAGCAGGAAGGAGGAGAGGGCAGTGTCCAGGCTGCTCCCTCCCATTCACATCCACATCCACCAGCTGCCAGGGAGCACAAGAGAGAGGAGTGGGATATTCCCAGAGTTCTCCAGCCCCTCCACATTCTGTACCTGACCCAAACACCTCATTCCCTGCATTCACAGTACTCAGTGATGCAATAAGGAATTTCATTTGGATGGGGAAGAGATTCACACTGGATTGATCAGATGAGTTTCTGTAAGAAGCTGCATCCCTCTGAAAGAGGCTTGGAAATTATGGGAAAATATCTCACTTGAACTTTCATGCCCACTGCCTTCTTCCTGTGGGAGCTGTTGGTTTTTTCCACTCAGGAAGTTTAGCCCATGCTGGCTCATTCAGCAAAGCACTTTTTACTTCAGGACAAAAAGATTTTATGTATTTTTTTTTGTCCACAGCTGGCCTCAGGTGCTTCATTTACTGGTTTGTCAGTGGCACAGAGGGTTCTGTCAGGATTCCCACTCACCTGTTCTCTTTTGTGATTTGCAGCCAAGAAGAAAGAGGAAGAAGAGGATGATGACATGAAAGAGCTGGAAGCTTGGGCAGGAACCATGTAACCACAGCAGCCCCTGGCTGGAAAAAAGACTTTGGTTACCTATTCTGGGTGCAAATGTGTTTTGTTGAGGAGAAAGCATAAGCAAAATGTCTTTATCTTTAATTTTAACCCAGAGCAGTGGGAACTGCATTGCTGTTTTCTGCATAGCATGGAAAAAAGTCTGCCCAGAGGAGAGAAGGGGGAGCAGGGGAATTGCCTGCTGTCGATACGGTTGAATTTCTGTAGAAAAGCTATTTGCAAAATCCAACACTCAGCTTTGGGACTGTGCTCCTGCCACTGCTGGATCTTCATCTTCAATTTGGGCCATGTATTGAATTGAAATAAGCTGCAAAACACTCTGTAATTTTAAGTCAGTTTAAGTGTGTCTAGGAGTCTTGTAAGGCATTTAAAAACCAGGAAAAGTCGTAAGCCCCCATTGGCTTCTTTATTGTGTTTTAGGTGCAAGAATGCTTTAGGTTTTTAGTTCTTTGCCAGGTCTATTTATATCCCTTGACTGCTGTGTGCCAGCCCTGTGTCTGTCACTGCAACGACGTAGTCACTGTGCCCATTTTAATTGCTGAGAATGATCTGCAGTTGATCCACACTCTCTTGGAAGTAGGGAAGGTTTCAAGTTCTGTTGTACATTTTTCTACACAGCACTACAATGTTTATTGCTTTTTTTGTGATAATTGATAACCCATTCAGATACATGCACACAATTATTTTAATTAAGAAACTACTATGGATTGCACTGTATTAAATATCTCGATTAATTTTCACCTGTGGCTGCTGTGGTCAATTCTGTGTCCTGTTTTAAGTGATCTGGCTCTGCTTTAGGTGGAGTTTGGCCTCTTTCTGCATGAGGGACATCCACTCTAAAGCCTGCTGAGCTATGGCTGGGCTCTGCTCCCAGGGAACAAGAGGAGAGAACCTCGAGCTGTGCCAGGGGAAGTTCAGGTTGGACATCAGGAGGAATTTCTTCATGGAAGGGGTTGTCCATGAAAGTGGTGTAGTCCCCATCCCTGGAGATACTCAAGGAGCAGCTGGATGTGAACAAGTGCTGTGGGCTGGTGACAAGGTGGGGATCAGTCACAGGTTGGACTCAGTGACTTTGGAGATCTTTTCCAACCCCAGTGATCCTGGGATTCTGTTCTGTGTGAAAATCCCCACTCCAAGGAGAAATCAGCTGAATTAAGTTCAAAGCAAGAGGTTTAGGGACAGAGCTGGGGCCCTTGCCTTTGTTTTTCATCATGGAAATCACCTCTGCTGTCCACTGTGCTAAGAGATGTTGTTAAACCAGCTCTGGTTTATTCTGGGAATTCCAGGGAGCAGCTCAAATGCAGTGAAATATCCCAACTGGAGCATTCAGGTGGAGCTGGGAGGGGAAAACCCAGCCCAGCAGCCCCATCACTGCTGTGCAGTGCTGGGGGTGGCAGAGGCAGCCCAGTGACAGGGGCCAGTGATGCCCCTGGCATTGGTCATGGCATTTGTCTCACTGGCAGCTTTATCCTAATAATTGTTACCATTGGGTATTGGCCACTCCTTGGTTGGCACTGACTTAATAGATCCTAAAGAGTTGGTCTGGCTTTGAATTGGTTAAACATATGGTGCCCGAATTTGTTGACTTGGTTAAAGTGACTTAAACATTCATTTTTGGTTGATTTATAGGTATAGCTGTGTTGCAAAAGTAAGTAAAGTTAACAGGTGTTAATATGTTATTTTTAGTGACTTTTTGTAAAAGCTTTCTTATATATTTTAATTCTTAAGTAAATTTTTTAGTACTTGTTCAGGGACTGGTCAGCTATAAGGCACTAAGCTGTCCCTCTACCATTTAATTTTTATGCTTTGCTGTTCACTCAGCTGTACCCAAGCACAGGGGGGATGCAGCAGGGAGTTTGTGTTGGGCTTCTGGTTACTCTGAGGGATGACAACCTCAGCCCCTACAGCCTCTTCTTTCTCACCCTTTCAATCAGTGATGGGGTGGTTCTTATTCCTTCAGTTCCACAGTATGTCTGAGGAATGAGCACCTTTCTGCTTTGGGTATCCCTGAATTCCTTATCCCTGCCTTAGTGACCGGCTGAAATGTGTGTACAGGGAACACTTTCTGCCTTGCTCAGAGGTTCTGAGGGCAGAACTGCCCTGTGCAGAGCACCTTGGGGCAGTGCAGGAGGGAGCAGCTGTGTCTGCCAGCACCTTCTGTGGGTGCCACTCAATCCATTTTCCTGGCAAGGCCACTCCAGTTCCTGCTGGGAAACTCAGCTCAATTCACTTGGCCCCAACAACTCAAGTTCAGCTGTGTCATTGTTTTCTTGTGGAGCTGTCAAAGGAGGCAAGCAGAAATCTGGGATCCTGGTGTTTTCAGTTTAGGGAAAATCCTAGGTTTTTTTCCTCTGGGGAAGGTGGAAAGCATTGTCACTGCTGTATGTGTGTGTGAGAATGATTCATTTAAAGCAGAGTGAAAAGGTGTGGCTGCCCCTGGCTCCCCTGGAAGACCAGGCTGGATGGGGCTTGGAGAACCCTGGGACAGTGGAAGGTGTCCCTGCCATGGCAGGGGTGGCACTGGATGGGCTTTAGGGTCCCTTCCAACCCAATCCAATCCAATTCTGGGATTCTGTGAAAATACAGACTGGGCTGAAGGGTTTCATCATCATCCCTGCTCTTCCCTTGGAATGCCTTCAGTACAGGAAGAGTGGCTGTTGTGCAGGGGGAGAAGCCAGGACATGGAATTTGTACTGGGATCCAAGGAAAGCACAACCCTGGGAGGGACAGGGAAGGGTTTTGTGTTTGTGCTGCACATTTGGGTCAGGGGAGTAGGAAGGAGATCCCTCCTTGGTGGCTGTTCAAGGCTCAGAGTCCACTGCCACTGAGGATCTGTGTTTGTACCTCTGGAACAGGGTGAACACTCAGAGAACACTTGGAAAAGCTGGGCCAGAGAGGCCGAGGTGAGGTGGATAAACCAGGATAAATAAACCTGAGGATAAATAAACCTGAGCAGACGTCACCCCTGGGGCTGCAGCAACTGTTCCCTCCAGGAATAATGGGAATCCATGGCTCTGCCCAGTACTGCCCTCTGTCAGACTGGATCCAGCTGGATCTTTCCCTTCCCAGGTGGATAAATGGCTCTGCTGTGGGCCTCTCCTACTCTTCTGGGACTGTTCTAAGGCACAGACATTGAACTTCAGTGCAATGTTAAAGAGGCAGGGAATGGGGGACTCCATCAGCCACTGGGGAGGCAAATTGCTGTTCAGTTGCCTCACTGGTGAGTTGTTAATGTGTGTGTGGGTTAGTAGTGGGTTAGTAATGGGTTAGCAAAGGGTTAGTAGGGGGTTCTGAGGAGCTGAGAGCTCTCTGGAGAGCCTTTGGTCTCGCATGGAAGCAGGTGGGTACAGGAGCATGCCAGGGAGCCTCTCAGCATGCACTGAGGGGAATGTCCTCACTAAAATCTGTCATCTCCAATTTGGTGCTTGAAGCATTTGAGGGAAAGCACAGTTTCTCCATACAATGCCATCAGATAGATCCCTGTGTGCTCTGCCTGCAGGGAAGTGTCCCCTGGAGCAACACACAGGACCTGGCATTTCCTGGGAGTGAGAGCTCGTGGCTGCCAGTGCCATAAACCAGGTGTCACATTCCCCCTTCCTGTGACATCTCCCCCTTAGGTCCTGCTCCTGCTCTGGGGCCAGCTGACCTTGTTCCACTGCTGCAGCTCTCACAGCAGCACATCCCAGCTCCCAGCCCCACCCTGGCTCACCCGAGTTACTGCCTGATTCCATCTGCTCCCGGTTTTCCCAGCCCCAGCTGGACCCTCAGGCTCTGGAGTCAGTCTGCCTCAGACCTGCCCCCTCTGCTAAACCCCACCCCAAAACCCCACAGGGCACCCACAGGGTGATGCTGGAGCTCCTCCGCCCCCAGGCACAGCCCCAGGGCCTCATCCCAGAGTGCTGGGGACACCTCTGTCACCCTGGGCTGCTGCTGCCAGGTGAGGGTTTGCCAGCTCAGGGCACCCAAACAGCAGAGAGGGCTGGGCACCCCCTGGGCTGCCCTGGCTGTGGGTTCTCCAGGGGGTTCCATCCCTCCACAGCTCCCCTGGGATGCACTCCCCACTCTGGGGTGCCCCCACTGCATCCCAGCCTTTTGGGTTATTATGGCAACATGGCTCCAGCCCCACAGATGCCAGGAGCAGTGGCCACTCTAATCCCTTTGCAGAGAGATGTGTGTTTAGATCTCATTTGTGTTTAAATCTCATTCATTAAAAGCACTGGGCTCACTGAAGGCCCTGAGTGCAGCGTGTTTATGGAATTAGGATGAGTTAATTCCCACTCTAGAGGTGTAACACCACTAATTGATAGAACAGGTTAATCCCTTTATTAGGGTGCTGCTGAGAGGACCCTCAGGTTAACATTTGTAGGAGCCCAGCGCTCCCTCCCTCCCCTGCTCATTATTTTTATCATTATTTTGGTTCTTATGACAAAATTGCACGGCTCATCTGGAAAGCTCTTGCCCTTCTAAATCCTGCTGGCTGCTCAGCCCTGTGGCAAAGAAAAGAGCTCTCAACTTCATTTTCAAACATCAAGGCCCATTAAATCAAAGTGATGCTTTCCAAATCTTGTGGCTCTCAGAGGCCCAGCCCCATCCCTCCTTCCCTCCTTCCCTCCCTCCTCTTCCTGCCCTCCCTCCCCTGGCTCCAGGCCTTCAGCTCAGCTGGACATTTCCCAATCTGCTCAGCTGACAGGATTTTGAGGCCACATTTGGGCATTATCAGAGGTTTCCCTTTCCTTGTCTGTGCTGTGGGAACCTGGTGACCTCCTCTGTGTCACCTCAGAGCTGTGGCCAGAGCTGGCTGTCCCTTGGGAATGAAGGAAGGTGGATCCAGCTGGGGCTGGGGCTGA
>WBNP01001580.1:23741-41217 GCA_013401095.1 Passerina amoena | reverse complement strand
TCAGAACCTTCTTTATTATACCCTCTCAAAATGCTCAGTCATGGTCTGGTCTTTCTTCAGCAGAACTAGAAACAAAAGGTACTTCATGCCTGTCTCTGGTGATGTGACACCTCTTCATGCCAAAATGCATGGATGGCATTTGGTCACCTCATAAAAGATGATGAAGAAATATCAAAATGTGATTATTGGTGTCCGAAACACAAGTTTGAGACACAGTGCAGACTGGGAAAAAAATGAAAAAAAAAAAAGTTTCTGGATATTAATAATCCTCCAAAAGAGAATTTTAAAAAAGTTTAAATAGAACACTTTTTACTTCTTTTAGACTAGTCTGTAAAAAACCCCAATAACATAATTAGCCATACCTTTTGGTTCACAGAAAGGACATAACTAACAATTGGCACATAGCAATGTCAGCTCCTTAGTGAGCACCCTGTAGGTAAATGTGCTGCACATGTAACACCAGCAGCAGACAAGAGAAGAGATGCAGAGGTGTGGAGCCCTTGATCACCTGAGGATCCACAGGACTCTGGGGGCTCTATTTTTAACATAAACATTCGTTTTAAGACCAGTAACTTCAAAGCAGAAAAGAGAAAATTCTGCGAAGAACTCTGCTGCTCTTACAGTCTCTGAGCCCCCTGTAGTGGTGGGTCTTCCTGAGTACCAGTTCCACCTGGAATATGCCATGACACCATTCTTCCCAAATTTAGAACTGGATCTCCATACAATACTCTTTTTTGCCTTATTTGCATTGCCAGCCCTGTGCCACAGCTACACTGTCAGGTCTGCAGCTGTGCAAGGCAGAGTCCCAGGCTTGGCTCCAGCAGACAAAGGGAAACCTTGTGGAACTGGCATGCAGACACTGCATGGGCTGCCTCAGATTTTTGCAAAACACAGCCAAAAAAGTTGTTCAGCCCTCAGATTCCACCTGATTGAGCTGTCTGTGGATGTGCAGCAGCATGAGATACATCCCAAAGAGAGTCTTCAAGCATGAGCTGTTTTTAATGCCTATTGGCAGGTTTAACTGCAGATCTTGGGTGACACAGGGGGTTGAGATTTGTTTTTGCAAAGCAGGAGAATGGTGGCTCATGGAGAAGAAAATACCTTGTGTCAAATTTAGTGTATTTTTAGTGTTTTACTTAAGTTTACATTTTCTGGTAGTGCAGAAATGTTCTTTGTATTGACTTCATAGGGGTCTTTTGTCCTGAAGATGCTTCTTAGAAAAGTCTTAGAGTATCAGAAGACAAAACAGTCTCTGGGAGGCAGTAAACTCTGAGTCTTGCTCAAGGCTACTTTAAAGCAAAGAACATGAAATTCTAAACTCTGCAGAAATGTTTGCATGCCCTAATTTTATCTTGCCTTATAGTTTGGCCACAGCCGCTCTGAGGTGAAGAATAGATGCCAGTATCTCCACAACAAGCTGTGAAGAGATTAATACAGGAACTGGGCAATCAGGAAGTGGAGTCCTGGCACTAGCCATCTGCTTCAGCCAGCCAGTCTATCAAGAGTAGCTTATTTACTTAAAATTTACGATTAATACCTGTAAGATTATGTATGCCATTATTGAATTGTAATTTAATTATTTAAGATTATGTAAATTAGTGGCCAACTTTAGTATTAAGGAAGTTTCAGTATTGTAACTACTTTTGTTGTTATTGCTTATACCATATTTCAAGCTGCTTTTTTGTTGTTTTTTTCAAGGCTTAGGTTTTCTGCATTGAAATGAATTTATCAGTAGACACTGGAGGCACAGTTATTCTCCTGTGAAGTTGTGCACATTTTAAGAAAAATATTGTAGGAAATTGAAATACTTTAGGATAAGTCTAAGTTTGTTTTCTCTTCTGTCTTGTTAATGCAAACTATTTGCCTGGAGTGAGGGACTAGAAATTTGCAGAAGACAACAATAAATTACCTTGTTTTGGAGGGTCAAAGAGGCAGAAACTCACCCCTGCAACTTCAGCCCCCATTGCAGTGATGGCTAAAAGTATTTGCTTGTAGCCATAGGTTTTTCCTATAAAATTGCTACTTCCATTGTGGAAGATAAGAGCATTCAACAATCTAGTAGTTCCTCAGCTTTAATAATATTGGGAAAATGAATGTTTTACAAAAATGAAAAATATCTAGGTTTTGGCCAAGATTATAACTTAAACATGTTAGTATCTATTTATACGCTATTATCAAGTATTTTTTGAAAAGAGAGAGGAAAAGAAGGTATTGTTTACATGAAATATTTATTGAAAGAATTTTGCTTTGGGTGCCATAAATATAACAAAGATGACATGTCTATAATGATAAACTACTGTGATTACCAAATTGCAGGAACTTTCGTTTCATGCAGCTTTTTGGTTTATTTTAATGTAAATCGCTGCTTACTTTATCCTATGAAAGCACAGATTATTTGGTCAGAACTGAGCCAAATCTTTGAGTGTCTCACTGCATTTGTCATTTCAAAATGCTGCCAAGTGAAAAGGGAAGCATTATGTTTTCAAATCTTTTCTTCTGATGCTTTTGACACAGATTTTGGTAGTATGACTAGCTGACTTCATCTCCAGCACCAAATTACCCTGTTGTGTGTCATTGTGAGCCAGAAAATGTTTCTCTTCCAGAAAACAGGCAGTTCTCCATACTGGGATCCATTCTGGCAGTTCTGTGCCCTGTATCTAAGCCACGTGCCTGGGTCTGACGTGAGCTGCCACTTGGGACACAGCGCCTCTGAGTGTGTGCCCATTCATAGCCCTGTCCCTATGTCACTGAGACCCAGCACAGCTGATGGATTATTTTCTTCACCCCTCTTTCATAGCACTTGAAATAAATAGGGCTGGCGATATTTCTCCTTTTTTAAAGCCTTTATTAAAAATCAGCTTGGGTGGGAAGAACCGATGAGTCGTGCTCACACCACTGCTCCTCCCAGAAGCGACATGGAGGAGGAGGAAAAGTGCAGCTGTGTCCACTGGTATGCAGGCAGAGCTGGGGCTTCTGTCCTCACGAGAGCACCAACAGATTCCCGGTTTTTCATTCAGTTTGACATTCGAGGTTCTAGCCGACGTCATGTCTTTTAGATTAGGGTGAAAGGTAAAATGGGTCTTAGTGGACACTGGATTCTGTTCCTCGTGTCTAGACATCACTTCGATCTCTCAATTTTGTGTTGGCTCGTTGTTTTTAGGGGTTTTTTTTAGGTTTGGTGAGGGGCTTCTTCATTTGCATGCCAGCCCCGATGTCCCCTCCTCTTCACCATCTGGGTACCATCTTCCAGGAAGCAGCAGGGTGTTACTCGACAAAAAAAGGGGAATTTCCAACCATCAGCAACAGGTAGTTAACAAAAAACTATTAACAACAGGTGATTACAACAACAAACAGTTTAACTCTACCCTGGCAGCAACTGGCCCAACCTGTGAACTCTGCAACCTTTTAAAAAAATGGGCAACTTTTCTACTCATAGCAGCACTGACCTGTATTTGCCTGCGCCTCTGGGTTACAGGCTGTGCCTACACTGCAGCTGAGAGTCAGTGCTGCTGCAGAGGTCCAGCACTGCTGTTCATCGTTGGACCTGACAGGGCTTTAATGGGAGGTTTCGCTCCACTTGCACTGAGCGTTTCTGAAGCCTTGTGAGTTTCCACAACAGCCTGTGTGCTGCAAAACAGTGAATCTGTATCTCTCTTGTGTACCTGGAGTGGATATTGTGTTCAGCAAATGCTGGGAGCAGGGCTCTTGATGGTGTTACTGCCTGCCCTGTAGAGCTGACCTGCTCACACAGACACACAAACACTGCCTGTGGTGACATGCTGGCTGGGGTGGCTGATAAAGTGTGCAAGAGTGCTGCTGTCATTTGCAGGCAGAGAAACGGGAAAGATGTGCTGGTGAAGAAGAGGGGATTTGTTCTGGACCATTTGGGTAAGTGTGCTGCTTCAGAAGGTGCTGGAAATCCAGTGCTATTCCTTCAGGATTCCACTCCATCACCACTCCAGTGCTGCAGGTGCTGTAGACAGGTGAGCTCCACACAGGATCTCACTAATCCTTGATCCCGGCTGCTGTAAATCCTCATGCTGGTATCTAGCAGTGATCAAACAGCATCTCTCTGCTCTTTTTTCTCGACCATCATGCCAGTGCAGAGAACTGACTCCAGCTCAAGACATTCCACATGATCAACACAAAATCTGGCTTTGGTCTTTCTGGCATGCAGTTCTGTTCAATGAAGGGATACATCTTAACTGCATCACTTGTCTGAAAAATCAAAATAGGCTTTGAACATCTTGTGTTTTGAAAGCATAAACTTTGAGAATCTAAAACTTCTGCCAGTTTCAGCAATACTGTGGAAAATATAATGGGAGGTAAATGAGTGTAAACAGAAGGTTATACTTCATTTGCAGAAGGTATATATCTCATTTGCATAAAGCATGGATCTTTTAAAAAACTTTTAAAAAACTTTTATTGACAGTTTCTTTTATCAAGTACATATCACTATTGCCAATTACTGCTCCCATCACTCTTTCCCACTCTTGTTCCTCCATCCTCACTAACACCACAGAAGGATAGAGTGGGAAATGTTCTCAAAATAAAAAATGAAAAGACTTGCAATACCTGAAAGCTTTCAAAGGGGACACAAGGAATGGCAGTGGAGGCAGAGCTCTCTGTGGATCTTTGCTTTCATTAAATCCATGAATAAATAGTCTGGGTTAAAAAGGGATTAAACACTATATCATTCCATCCCCTTGCCATGGCAGGGACAGCTTCCACTACCCCAAATTGCTTCAAGCCCTGTCCAGTTTGGCCTTGGACACTTCCAGGGATGAAGCAGCCACAGCTTCTCTGGGCACCCTATTCCAGGGCCTCACCACCCTCACAGGGAAGAATTTCTTTCCAATATCCAATTTAACCCTGCCCTCTTCCAGCCTGAAGACATAACCCCTTATCCAGTCACTCCAGACTTTGTCTGAAGTCTCTCTCCAGCTCTCTTGGAGTCCCTGTAGGCTCTGAAAGGGGCTCAAAGGTCTCCCTGAAGCCTTCCCTTCTCCAGGCTGAGTCCCCCAGCTCTCACCACCTGTCTCCATAGCAGAGGAGCTCCATCCTTGGGATCAGACTAACTAAACTAAATCTCATGGCAGAAATCAAGTACTTGATTGTGATGAACCATCAGACTTCCAGATAGAAAAATTATGTTTAACATGTCTCAGCAGTTGCAGAAGCTACAGAAAAATAACAAAAGCAAGTAAATTGAGGTAAACTAAAACCAAACATAACACAATGTTGACATCTTCAAATCAAGGACACATGGCCAAATAGCCAAGACAAGGCCAGATTATGAGGAACAAAATAAGGGCAACTTATCAAACTGGGTAAAGTGTAATTGTGACAGGGGAAATTGTGATCACCAACTCATGGCCACCAACCCAAGAAACCCACCAAATCAAAAGATGGGTGAAGGGCTGGAGCACAAGTTTGATGAGGAGCAGCTGAGGGAGCTGGGGGGCTTAGCCTGGAGAAAAGGAGGCTCAGGGGGACTTTCTGGCTCTGCACAACTCCTGACAGGAGGGTGCAGCCAGGTGGGGGTCAGGTTCTGCTCCCAGGAAACAAGGGACAAGATGAGAGGATATAGTCTTAAGCTGCATCAGCAGAGGTTTAGGCTGGACATTATGAGGTATTTCTTTCCAGAAAGGATGATTAAACACTGAAAGGGGCTGCCCAGGGAGGTGCCGGAGTTTGCGTCCCTGGAAGTGTGTAAGGAACGTGGCACACCAATGGCATGGTCTGGTTGACAAAGTGGTGTCTGGTCACAGGCTGGACTTGATCTCAGAGCTCTTTCCCGACTAGTCAGAGGAGAGACCTCATTGCTGTATTCAACTTCGTGCAGGAAACGAAGGGACAGACATTGATCTCTGCTCGGTGGTGCCCAGTGACAGGACCCAAGGGGACCTGAAATTGTATCAGGGGAGGTTTAGGTTGGATAATTGGAAAAACTTCTTCCCCCAGAAGGTGTTTGTGCACTGGAAGACGGAAATGGTCACAGCACCAACCTGACAGAGCTCAAGGTGCACATTTGGACAACACTCTCAGGCACACGATGTGATTGTTGGAGTGTCCTGTGTAGGGGCAGGAGTCAGACTCAACGAACCCTGTGTGTCCCTTCCAACACAGACTGTTCTGCGATTCTGTAATTGATTCTGTCATGAGCACAAGAACAAAACTGAACATGTGAACTGAAACTGGCATATGAGGAGCGAGAGAGCCCTCTGACAGCAGCGTCCGGGGTCATCAGCCCGGCTCCTTTACCTGCCCCAGCGGCTTCCGCCGCCCTTTTTGCTGACTTAAGCCGCCCTTTGACTCCCTTCCGGATCCCTTTGCCCCCCTCAAACGCGCTTTCTCGGCCCCAGCTGCTCCTTGCCCGCTCCTTCTCTCCCTGCCTTTTCCCGTGCCTTGAATTCCTTTCCCGCCCGTGGCTCCCCTCACAGCGGCCGCCATGGGGGACGCGCTGAAGCGAGCTCGGGGCACGGCGGTGCTGCGGCCGACCGGGCCCTCGGGCGGCGGCTGCATCAGCCCGGGCCGGAGCTGCAACACCCGGCTGCGGCCGGGGGTTCGTGAGGAGCAGCTGCGAGGGGCAGCTGTGCCGGGTGGGGATCGGGGCTGCCGGGGCTGGGCGGGCGCCGCCGTGGGGAGCGGCATCCCTGGGTTGTGCCAGTCCGGGTGTGGCAGCGGGACCGGGGCGGGGACTGTCGCCTGTGCTGGGCACTGATGCGGCCACACCTCAAACCCTGGGGGCAGCTTCGGGCGTCTCACGACGAGAAAGGCATTGAGGGGTTGGAAGATGTCAAGAGAAGGGAACGGAGCCGGGGAAGGGGAGGGAGCTGGGAAGGGGGCTCAGCTCAGCCTGGAGAAAAGGAGGCTCAGGAGGGAATTGTGGCTCTGCACAGCCCCTGATAGGAGGGTTCAGGGTCAGGCTCTGCTCCCAGGGAACAAGTGAGAAGAAGCAACCTCAATTTGTGTCAGGAGAGGTTTAGATTGGATGTTTGTGAAAAAAGTGTATTTTATGATTGGCTTTTTGCAAATATTAAAATGAATATGATATGTGTTGTGTTAGAAAGTAATGCTGTATTATTGCTGTATTAATTCTCTTAAGTAGTGTTAAATATAGTTTTAGGTTATAAAAATGTTAAAATAGAAACTATGCTATGTAGGATATTTTTTTACAGAAAGGGCTCGCAGCGAGATAGCAGCCACCTAAATCTTTCAGAGAAAGAGAATTTATTGCCCTCTTATCAGAAGAAACGAACTTCTTCCTGCCTCGAAGGCGCTGTTAGGATTCAGAGGAAGAAGTTGACGATGACCCGACAGAATCCTGTGTTTGAATGGAGTTTATGCATAATGTATGAAGTGTATGAATATGCAACAGGCTGTTGTTTTTAAGGGTTAATCCTTTGTTAATGGGTGTCCTTTTTCAGGCTTGTGCTGCCCAGAAAAAGGTACTCCGACGTCCGTAACTCTTTGATTCTATTGTCTCATATCATCCTAATTAAAATTGTGATTACTCTAATTGTATTACTATTTTTATAACCATTTTATTACTATTAAACTTTTTAAATTAAAAAAAAAAAGCGATTGGTGTTTTTCACAATGTTGGAGAAAATTTCTTCACACACAGGGCTGTCAGGCACTGACCAGGGCAGTGCTGGGTTAGTGGTTAGACTCAGGGCTCTTAGAGGACTTTTTCATGCTTAATGATTGCATGGTTCTACGATTCTGTGGCTGCAAATAGACCTGTTTTTGAAGCTTGACTCTATTTCTTGGTCTGGACGGTCCTGGTGTCTGTGAATGTCAGCGCCATTCTTTTAGCCTGCCAACTGATGGTGTATATTGTCCATGGCTTCCTAGACATTTGCTGTATTAATAGAATATTGCACACATTTTGTGTGTATGCAGTTTGCACTCCTTCAACTGTAAACAGAGTTTCTAAGTTATAGAGAATGCTAGAACCTAAGTTGATTTTCATTTTGTTTTACAAATTGAAATTTCTGCAACTGTAAAATTATCATCAAGCCTGATGGTACAATTCTGTCTGTATCTTGTGCATCAATAAATATTTTTTCCAAATTTTTTATTTATTTTATTTTTTATTTTGTTTTAACTGTGACTGATGCTTATAGAGACCAATGCTTTTCTTTCATATCTGGCAGGCCGGACAAATGTTTCTGGGAGAAATGGCAAGTTTGGAAGCCATCCTGAAAACACAGACAGTAAGAGTGCCTAAACCACCAAGGCTGTAGAACTGCCTGGGGACGATACTGTGAAAGTGCTGGAACATTTGGAAATTAAGAGCTTACACAGGTAAAAGTTATTTTTGCCTCCTTTGACCAGGAATTTTGGCTATTATGACAATTAAATCACTTGCTTTCATCAAAGGAAAGCTTTCATAAAGCATGTCAAGGGACATGAAAAAGTATACCACAGAGAATTGTATAAATACTTTATAATGCCTCACCTAGCAAACTGATAATATATCAAGAAGTGACTCTGGGTTTTGGCTATTTTTGGCTTGTTTGTTTAGGTAATTAGTGGTTTTTACAATAAGGTTCCTTTTTACAGTAGGGAAAATGACCGACCTGATCACCTGTTTTGTGTACTTGCCTTTGGTATAAGAACCAGTGGTGTAATGTTTGCCATGAGTTTGCAGAGGCACTTTCCCAAATGAATTAATTTTGATTTCAATATTTTTGCAACTCTTAACATTCATTTCGATAGTTTCAAACTTTTCCGTGACTAGCACTTAATATGATGAATCCCATCTGATTCCACTGGGGAGGTGATCATGACCAGTTTTTCTTTTCTCATTTTCAGAACTTCTGTAGCCAGTTTTAAGTCTTGTCCCTCATCCTGCTCCTTGCCAGGGTTTGATTCATGAAGAGCTCTCAGTGAGTCCCAAGAGAAAGGACAGAGAACTTGCTGGTTGGGATTTCAAATGGTATCTTTGGGGTGCAAATTCTGGGGAATAGCTACTATCTGTGTTAACAGGAACAAAATGAAGAACTAAATTTGCTTTAAATGACATTGCCTTTAGAATAGGGAAAGTTCAGAAAGGTCAAAAAAAGTAAAAGGAACATAATTTGAGGGGCAACTGGCTGTAAGTGTTGTTTGCAATTACTACAAGACTTTCCTGAACTTTGTAGAGGATCAGCTTTTATTAAAGTAGATAATAAACCAGGCCTACCTGACACTCCTCTTTGAGGCCTTTTAGAGAAGAGCAGCCAGAGACAGTGATAGAAGGAAGAGGATCAGCCTTGTTTGGTTTGACAGACAGTTTGCCAGAGGAAATTAAAAAAAAAAAGGCATAACATGTTCCACATTATGTGCACGCTTTCTTACACATACCTTACTGAAAATGCTTAGGGAAGTGATACCACACAGGAATTAGAATCCATAGTTTATCATTGTTAGTAAATTTATTATTTCACTTTCAATAGTGGTGTCAGAAACAGCCAGGTAAGTACATTTTGTCTGTATTAATATGCAGTCATGATAGGAAGACAAGGTGTTTATAATACTGGGAAATTTTGGGAAGCTGTTTTGTTAGAGCTGAAGAACTACTGCTTGCTTGATAGACATTTTCAAGTAGCTCCTGGAATATCAAGACTTGGATTCATTCATGTGTCAGAGCTGCTAACATTATTTTTGTTTCTTAGATATTCAGCACTGCTTGGAACTCAGCTGGCTGATCTTCACCTTTGTAACCAGCAACTTAGAGAGACGATGAAGAAAAGGAGCGCAGTTGGTACAGAACACAGCTGTTTGCAAATTTAACCTAATGAATAATAATTTACAAAATAATTAAAATAGCTTTTGCCACTTCAGGGCAGGCTCATCTTCTTCCCCTAAAGATAGTATGAGAATAGGCTGGGATTAAACAAGCAGCTGGGGGTGCTCTTTTTGCTTTTGTTTGCCCTGTTTTGGATCTCTGTGATCAATTCAATTTGGGAGCCTGAACCACAATCTCTACAAGAACATGGTATCAGAAGAGATAGAGTGCCTCAAAATACAAAAATAAGGAGTATAACATGGCTACCAGCAGCAGCAACTATTGTAACAAAAGAACATTAACCATTGTGACAAAAAGAATATTAAAGTGCAACTTTTTTTATTCTCAATGGAAGCAGCATTGTACCCTTCCATACTTTTTAAGGTTCATTTGCATTTTGGATGCTCAGTATTTTGTCATTGGTGTTGAATTTTTGTCTTTGGTTTGAAAGGTAAAGGACAAGGGCAAATGGAAGTCCAGTTTGTGGATTAGTTTGGCTTTTATACAGTTACCTGCTGTGGTTATCTTCCACAGATAGGTTGTATTTCATCAGACTGATAGAATTTTAAGTTTGCCTCATTTTTCCTTTGGTGACAAAAAAAGGGTCAAAATTATCATAATGTAAATGAATGAATTTTTGTGGAGCCATGAGTAAGAAAAAGCATGGTTTATCCTGCTAAGAAAAGTAGTGCTTTGGATAGCACTTATAGCTGCATTGGACACAGATGGCCCTTCAATTTTTTGGGTTTTAATCACTGAGAGAAAATTAGTTATTCCTCCAATTTAACATTTTAAGATAACATTCAATTAAATGGTAGCACTTACTGTCCTGGATGGTACCAGCACAAAGGCTGTGTGATCCTTAAAAGGTTTATTTGAAAGAGAAGCAAATCTGCCTTTTGTGTGGTGTAGAACTGACATCTGCAGTCGTGGTCCTTCAGGTGAACAACTGGTGCAGTGACTGGGTGAGTTTCTTTGCCAGACAAAAGATCCAGCCCCAGATGGACCTGATTGAAAGGAGCTCAGGAGACAGGGAGGCAAGGGAACTTTGGGCACAGCTTCAGGTACAAGCAATTCTCAGATCTCATTACAGTGACAGCTGGGTATCAGTTATCTAGATTTTATTTTCTTAAAACAAAAGTTCCTGTTCCTTGGTGTGCCCCAGGTTCTGTCGGTAGGAGACTCCAGTTTTTAGGGATCAAAATGCCCTTTATTCTAAGGTGTAATGGCTTTTGCCACATCACCCTGTGCTAACATTCCAGAGCGAATTCCAAAGTGGCAGCACTTTGCCTAATTATTTGGGAAATCTTACAGATGGAAATCATATTTCTCACTCCCTGGAACACTTCCACAATGAGAAAGGTACATAAGCAGGGCTGTCTGCACACTGTTGATTTTCTGTTTGCACCTGGGTAAATGACTGCAGTTTTGGCTCTTTGGGTGCTTCCTCAAGGTTGCTGAGAGATGCCTGAGCCTTCTAATGCCAAAATGGTGGTAGTTGTTGTTATTGAATCTGGTCAATGTTACAGCACCAAATGCAGTTTTAAATTCTTTATTGTCTTCCTAAAAGAGATTTGATTGACTGTTCTGCTGCTAGCTTTTGTGAAAAACAGGAATCCTCTGGATTTGCTCAGCATCTCTGTTAATTTGGTCCTGTGCTGTTTGAAGTTACAGATTTATTTAATTGACTTTTTAAAAGTTTAAAGTATGCAGATAAACCTCTACATTTTAAGGTGAATGATGATAGTCATTTACATGTCTTGTTTTCCCCACTGCAGCTGAAGATACCCAGTTTGTTCTGTGGTGTAGAAATTGTTCCTTCTCTCCTGCCTGGGGATCTCTGGGGAGGAAATGTAGCTGAGGATGATTCTAGTCAAATTATCTTTGATCCAGCTTCTTTCTATGGCCATTCAGAGTATGATCTTGCAATAACTGGGATATTTGGTGGCTTCAGCAGTTCTTTTTATTCTGCTTATCACAGTAAAATCCCCAGAGCCACAGGGTTTGAGAAACACCTGAAGCTTTATCAGCTGTTCCGCTACATGAACCACTGGAATAATTTTGGTTCAGGGTACAGAGGGTGTCCTGTAAACATTATGGGAAACCTTGTAAAGTAAGTTGCTGCTTAAGCCAAGTACTTCTTGTGCTGTTTGGAAAACCCCAGACTTGCTAGTGCAGCTGAAGGTGTAGTGATGTTAAAAAAAAACCCTGTGAGATCTTGACCTTCTTGCTCAGTTGAAGACCTTAGAATTAGTGAGTCCCACTGAGTACCAAGTAGGTACTTTTTAGGATTGTTGGGAATAGCATTATCATGGAAATACCTGCAGAAGGAGCTTCTTCATTTGCATAGTGAATAAACTAATCTCAGCTTCCAGAAAGCATTTGAGATTATGCAAAGTAATACAAATAAATACTGAGGAGATGCCTAAAAAGCTGCTCTTTGTGTTTTGTTGTGTCTTCCCCCCTCTTTCTTATGCAGTTGTGAGCATGAGAGCAATGTTAACAACATGGTTTGAAAGCCAACAGGAACTGTGAGAAGGGATTTGGACTTGCTGTTTATTATCACAGAATCACAGAATGGGTGAGGTTGGAAGGGATCACTGGATGTCATCACGTCCAGCCTCCCTGCTTTAAGGAGAGTCCTGTAGAGCACATTACTCAAGGTTGTGTCCAGAGGCTTTTAAAGACCTCCAGTGTGTTGCTAATGTGATTCTTTTGGATGAAGACTATTCTCTTATAAAATGGAGTGAAATTTCAATGCCTCCTAGCATGCTTGTAGCCTGTTCTGTGCTTTCTGGTCAGAAGAGAACTAGTTATTTTCTTTTATTTGGATTATGTTTATGTTGAATAGTGTGCATTCTTAGAGAACTCTCCAGGTGAGATACTTTGCATGTACACATCTTGTGGAGGTGTATTCTCTCACCACTGCAAACAGAAGATGCTTTTTGACTGTTGTCACTGCCCACACAACAATGCCATCTGGTTGTGGTGCAGTCTTCACATACATTTTCTGTAGCTTTAGAGTACAGGTGCCATAAGCTAACATTTTAATTCAGTCCTTGTGGACAAATATTAAAAGACAAGTCTGAGCAAAGAGAGGTCCATGGTGGCAGTAGTTGAACAGAAACAAGAAGTCTGCAGCCCCAGGAGCAGGAACACTGAGGCAGCCTGGTGTGCTGCCCTGAGAGAAACAGGAAACAAAGGATGCAGTGGCACGGAGCTGTTGTGGCCATGCTCTGTTTAAAGCAATGCAGCCAAAGGGAGTGAAGGCAAGGAAGGGGCTAACCAGTCACCAAAAGCAGAATTTTGTTTTATTGGCTTGAAAATACAAAAAGCTTTTCATACCTGCATATGCTAATAAAGTAAAACCTCTACATGCTTGACATGTGTGAACTAAAATCACTCAGACTACATGTAATCATAAAATTACATCAGCTGGAACTTTTTCTTTTCCCCACCCCCAAAAAAAACTATAAATACAGCATAGGAGGGGAGGGGGTCAGAGGAGACTTGCTCTGTGTATCCTGGAATGGCTGATGGGCTGTACCCAGCTGCTTCTCCACAGGGGTGCTGTGGCATTCACATTTCCTGAAAAATTCCTTCACCCAGAATTTTTCTCCTGGGAAGCCGAGAAGCCTCAGAGAAAAAGGAAAACAAACTCTTATCACATTTGCTTCTCCTCTGTTTTGCTCATGTGGAATGTGTTTGGAGATTGTTTACCCACAAGTGATTGTTTCATTGGTTTCTGCTGTGAGTGTTTTGACTCAGTGGCAAATGAGTGCAAAGCTGTGTTGAGACTCCGGAAAGACTCACGAGTTTTCATTATTATCTTTTTAGCCTTTTGTAAGTATCCTTTCTGTATTCTTTATTATAGTATAGCATTCTTTATATAATATAGTATCATAAAATAATAAATTAGCCTTCTGAGAACATGGAGTCAGATTCATAATTTCTTCCTGCCACGAGGGTCTCAGCAAATACAATAGGGTGCCTGTCAGGTAACTTTTATTCCAAGGGATTCTACTGCTTGTGCTTTCTCACATCAGTGTATTTATCAAGGATAGTTTATGACCCTTATTCTGTCTCAATGATCAGTAAACCACACTGTTTATGCCTCTGAAACTGGGAATGTGCCTACTCTTGATTGTGCACCTTCTGTGCATCTTGTGTTCGTGAGAGTCCTAAGGCAGACATAGAGTGCTGCACTGTTCACTGTAAGATATTATCTGTGAAGGTCTCCCAGGGACTCAGACAGACTAAGGAGGGGAAGATGTAGACACCTCTGGGCCCAGAACATATTTGGAAAACCTGGAAAACAAGGAGGTCTTCCTTTCCTACATTTTCACATCACAGTTCCTGCTGAGTGCATGTGCTGTAGCTCTTGTGGTAAGAGACATGAAACCAAAGAAGATAAATAAGTAATTCAGATAACAACACCTCACCAGTGTCAGAAGCCCATGATGACAGTTCCACAGACTATAGCTCTGTGTTAATAACTCCAAGGTAATAACACGTCCAAGGTGTTAATAGTGAAATTGTTCTCTTGATGTAGGCTAGTAGCAGTGCTTCTGTGCAAACATACCAGGTAGGTGAGAGAGATGCACGATATATAACATGCACTTTGAGTGTTGGGGAATTACTTTTATTAACAAAAATGGCTTTGCAGTGGACATTGGCATATTACTGAGGGTTTTTTTGGGTGCTGATTTTGCAGTTACTTACACAAAGTAGAAGCAAGTTTGGAGAAGGCTGTCACGTCCTACAGTTTTTGCTCCTTGATTCTGCTATTTGTGTCAGTGGCTGTTTGAGTCTTCCTGAAGAAAGTCTGCTTGGTAAAATAGGTTTTAATTGTACCTTGTTGCTTAAATAAAAGTTTTCAAGTTGATTATGGTTGTCTCTGTTTCTTAAAAAAAAGCCTTACATCTTGTGTTTATTGGGGAGCTGCTTGCTCCGACCTGCTAAGGGTCGCTACTGTGTGAAAGGGTTATGATCATCAGAGGTGTTTATGGGAATATGCATGGTCATGGATTGGTCTGGAGCATTGTGTCACTGAAGAAAATGTATGTACCGTTCATTACAGTGCAATTTCAGGACCTACTCTGCCTTCAATTTTTTATGTATTTTATGAGTGTGTGGATGCCGATGATAAAATGTTCTGTCTGTGCCCTTTTCCTTGTTCCATTCACCCAAACTTAGTCCAGTTGGTTGAGAAAATGCTGTGGAGCTTTACCAGCAGTCAGCCCGGTTAGATCTCTTAACTGATCCATCTTCCTCCATAATAAACTTAGAAGTTACTTAACAAGGTCTTTCTCTTTACAAATCTTCCACAAGGATGTTGATTTTTCTAAAATACCAAATACTTTTTATTATTAGCAGGGCAAAATAAATATGAAAGTGGATTTTCTTACAGTCTTACATGTGAAATAAACTCACTGATAAAAACAGTAAGTCTTCAGAGGTGACCTTTTCCTAATAGAACTGAATCAAAGTATTTTTGTAACTGAAGAAAAATAGTGTTATTTCTAAGTTACACAAATGTAAACAATTGTATTTACAGTATTAATGTAAGGGATAGTGTGTTCATTTTTTCAAAGCTGTTTTGTGCTGTCATTAAAATTGGAAGGGGTATAAAGAGGCAGACAAATGGGATGTAACAGCAAGCTCTCCTTTTCTGTGGATCCCTTGTCATTGAGCACTTCTAGGCAGCAGCTGAATCTGGGGCTGGAGAAGGGAATGAAATCTCTCCTGAAGGCAGAGTGCTGGTGGTTCCTCAAAAAGACAGTGCAATTCTACACGTTAATTGTTTTTTTTTTTAAACACATTTTGTGTAGTTCTGCAACGCTCTTAGAATTCTTTCCCCTCAGATCATTTTGTTGTCTTAAGTGTTCTAGGAATGCCTTTCTTAGTATTCACCTTTTTCTCTCACATTTTGAAGATTGTGTCCTGCTTTTCATCTATTCCTCTGGTTTGTCTCCCTCTGCAAGTTCTTAGTCTGACGAGCATATTTCCTTATATCCATGCTCTCATTCTGTATGTCCTGGTTCTCTGTCATAATTTTACTGACTTTCTATTTTTGTTTGGATAAGGAAAAAGGATAAAAACCCAAACAAACAAATCACTGGGTTTTTCTGGAATAAACAGTGTATTTGTAGTTTATGTTGTAAGCAGTTATAATGTCCTCTAAATAATAGTTCCAAGATGTATCTTGATGTATCACACCTCATGTATAATTTAAACTAAATTTTGAAATTAATTCCTGAGGGTATTATAGGGCGGATTGGGATATGATTATGTATAATTTGAGTAACATTGATTTCTGCCTTGGAGAGAAGTCAGGGGAAGGGAAACGTGGAAATCAGAACTCAATGGGAAGAGTCTTAGAAAAATTTGGGTTGGGATAGACTTCAGAAGGTCACTTATTACAATCTTCTCCTTAGAGCAGGATGAGCGACAAGGGCAGGCCAGATCACTCGGGTCTTTGTCTGGTCTTGTAACCCTCCAAGAATGGAGTCTCCACAACCACTTTGGGCTTTACTGTTATTTTTGTGCAGATACCTCTCTGCAAGAACCTGCCTTCCTGTTGAATTGCTTACAGTTCCTGCATGTCCAGCATTTCAGTGTAATTTCTCTTTTCGTTGCCAAGGACTGCTGCCACCTGAAAAAACTGCCTGCAGATACAAATATTGCACTCTAGAACTGGTTTTCCATGTACTTTTCAGTGCTGTTCCAAAATAGATCTGGTGATATAAAGTGCTGTGAGGCTGTTTTAACAGAAGTAAAAGCAGGCAGGAAGTGGTATAGAATTAGCTTGTCATTAGGCATTGAATGTGACAAAAGAACAACTACTTATTGAATTCCTAAGAGTCCTCACTTGTCAATTTTTTTTAGCATCCCCGCCTGCCCCTGCCTGAGATCCATCACAAACACTTTGTCTTGCACAGTTTCCCTCTGTGCAGTCATGCTTTCTAGCATTGTTGCAGCTTCTGTCCACGTACAACTCACAGAACTCAACCATCCTTTTCCCCTTCTACTGGAATTAAACTCTCCACCCAACTTTTCTCAACCAGGATCAGTTTGACAAAGAAACATCAGATTTTTATTAATATAAGATTTTATATTTCCTTGCAGATTAGTAGTGAGTACCTCAGTCCCAATTTTTCTGTTCAGCATAACTCCCTCCTCAACTTTTTATTTTAACTGATTATTGCAAAGTTCTTGACCCCATGTGACACTGCTGTATTGCTATTTTTTCTAGAATTTTGCACCAAGATTTTACCAAGCTATTGCAAAACCCTGCATTTATTACTAAAAATAAAATATTGAAGAAAAAGCATGTCCCATACATTCAGGAGCTTTTCCTTTCCTCCATGGGAGACCTTAGTTAATCCAGCTGAAATAAACAGAAATTGTTCCATGAGATAACAATAAAACTGGGTTTGTTACAAGTGTCCCTGTTAGGTTTCTTTTGCTTCTTTTAGAGGCAACTCCCACCTCTTTCTCTCCCAATACATTCTATACATCTTCCTATATTTTTCTTTTTTTTTAAATTCTGGAAGTGTAAAGTGTGAGAAGAGACAGAATGAAAGACATCACAGAGTTGCATTTTTAAAATACCAACACAATCTTAACAGAAAGTACTGAAAAAAATATTGCTTATTATTATTGTGTGGTATTTTAGAAATAGGCCTGTATCACAAG
>WBNP01001580.1:0-18741 GCA_013401095.1 Passerina amoena | reverse complement strand
ACAGGATTACTCTGGAGGGAGTGCAGCACAGACAGGAAAATGCAGGATACAGGGCTCCATGTTGTGACAGCAGAGAGATGGATGTTTTTAGAAAGGAATTGCTTCTCTGAAGCCAGAGATTTATGGCCATAGAAGAAGACACCTGAAAGATTCCTCCATAAGATAGTGGATAATTTAAGGTAGTGGTTAAATAACAAAAATATCTCCCCTATAAAGAGACATCTAAAAAAAGGTCAGCAACTGGCTTTTGAAACCAGTGTTGTGATGGAGGTATTTCCTTAAAAACAGCATGTTTTTTTTTTATCTTCAATAGAATATGAAAAGTCATAACTGTACCAGGAATGTGTTTAATGTTGATCTAATAATCTAAATATCTATTACAATTAAATCATATAGTAAGAAATAAAGCTATTTTAGAGTCCTGCTTGCACTTTGTTTTCCACTGTATGGAAAGACAAATATCTCTCATCTATGCCTATCTATCATTTACAACTTCTCATCCTTCCCTCTTTGCATTTAGAACCTCCAGGAACTAGAGATCGCTAGAACAGTGGTCTTTGAGAGGAATTATGGAGAAAACAAGCCTAAGGATGCAACTTCTGAGCAAGGAAGAAAACAGAGGATTCACTGCCAAAGTTACGTCTTGTCAAACATCCCTCCTTAGCCATATAAGGAGCAGGGGAAGGGAGGATGTACCGGCGGCACGCACGAAGACCCCCGGTGCGGGCGGCAGCGGGGAAAGGGCTCTGGGCGGGGAGATGCCCGGGGAACCGAAAAGGAGGCGGGGGAGGAGTTTCAGGCTGCGAGCGCGTCCCGCGGTCCCGGCCTGCAGAGCCGGCGGGCGGCGCTCCCGGTGCGCGGCGGCGGCGAAGGTGCCGCCCGCTCCTCCCGCAGCGCCAGCGGGTGAGGCTGCCGTGGCCCCGCCAGGCAGCCCAGAGCCACCGCCGCCTCCCCATCCCGCGGCCATCCCGGCGGGAAGGGGCGGCGGGGGGGCAGCCGGGGAGGGACACGGCTCGGCTCCTGGCGGGGAAAGGCTTCAGCCGCTGCTGCACCCTGGCCGTGGGTAGAGTGAAGGGAACTGGGAGCTGCAGGTGAGAGTATCCAGCGCCAGTGAGTGCCAGTAAAAATGAGAAGTTGGAATTTAACATCCCAAGCTGCCAATTACATCACTTCCTGTTATTTCTTGTAAAACAGCAGCAGTTTCTGCTTATGGTGACTAGGAAGATAAATGTGCTAGTGTTTGTGAAAGGCTCCTGGTGTTAAGAATGAGCACTGTGTCTGTAGGGATTGTATTCTAGGGTTTTTTAATCTTTTGGGGTTTCTTGCCTATTGAGTACTGTCCAGGTCATGTGAAGACACTGAATATTAAAAAAAAACCAAAAAAACAAAAAAACAAAACATCAACCAAACAACTCCAAAACTAATCAGAATGGATATACAAATGAGACCAAATTCCTGTTAGTCAGATCTGCCAGTACTGATGATTAAACAGAAATATGAATGGAATCGTGTTGAGATAGCACTCTGTGCAAATGACAGTGTCAGATGAGGGATAAACACTCTGCCAAGCAAAATACTGAAAAAATTCTAAATGACTGCTGAATACTGCTTTTAGAGATCTCTGCCAGTTGTATTTCATTACTATTTTAAGATTAACTTTTTATATCTACTGTAGCTACTTTTACCTTCAGAATAAAGTAGTTGGATGGCAGTAGGGTTTTTTGTACTTCAGTATTGTTTTGTAGAACAGCACTTCAAAATGTGCTTGTGCCAATAAATATTTTAATGATTTCTACTATTTATGTTTCTAACCTCCAGCAGACAAGGCACGTAGTGCACTAAATGATTATTTCAGCCAATGGAATCAGATTTTGTTACATCTAACTAAGTCCCCAAGTTGTGGAAGAAAAGCTAAAAGAAAGTAATGTCACCTCTCACTGACTTAGCAAAAACTATTTCCATTTTACAGTTATGGAAATAATTGTGCATCTACAGTTGAAGAAAAAGGCTTTTTGTGCCTCTGCACAATAAAGACACCACAACTCAGTTATGACAAAACACCGCTGGAAATTCCTGTCATAATCTTAATCAATACTACTGATATAATGTACATTAGAGTCAACAGTTTTGACTGGAAACACAAAACACAATCTCCCAGTCAAAGTCACAGGAATGAGAATGAGATCTATTAACTCACAGAAAAACATCTGGTTTGCATAGCAGAGATTGCTCCTTTACATAAAAGAATTATTGGTAAATTAGCTGTATACATTCCTCATGTTCCACAGGAGCTTTAATAAATTATCCCCAGAAATTGGCTGCATCCAAGCTTGACTTAATGTTGTGCATATTTTCTCGACGTTGCTTGGTGTAAATATTTGCCTCTCCTTTTTGCAGCCGTTGTTTCAGAGCAGATTTCTGCTGCTTGGTCAGCTGACGCTTTATCTTCTGTTTCACCAGCTCCTACAAAGAAACATGCAATTTGTAATCAAAAGTTCTTTAAATCATTTAGCAGTATGACATGACATGATGTCAGAATTTTTTCAGGACCAACATGAACCATGATTCATGATTTCACCCTGACTGTAGAAATGAACAGAGTTCTTTCCTTGTAAGAAAATCATAAAACAGTTCAACTGACTGGAAAAGGAGGTTCTCTGCTATGGACAAGGTCTGCACAGAGTGCTGTGTATGTGCTCTGATAGTCTTCATTATAATAAATAGAATTTTAAATATATTTATAATTTTGAAGTTAATCTTCAAGTGTGTTCCCCGCTGAGATGCTAAAGGACCCACACCTCTCAGTGCAGAACACAGGCCTTACACAAAAATGTAAAAGCTGATTATACTGCAGAACATTCCATGCCCAGCAGTAATTGTTTGGTTTGTCCTTGTTTCTTTAGCACCATGGTTATTCTGAAGTTTAGATTACAAAAATATGACTGATTCTAACAGAAAACAACAACTCTGTAACACAAGTGTGGCTAAGGGAGAAGGGGAATTAGTGATTTATAATTCCTCCTCCAGGTTTTCCCATTCCAACAAGCTGGAGTAGCTCTATGAAATCTCATCTCTTACTTGTACTGTGGCTCATTCTGAGCTCTGCTCTCCATCGTGATGGCAATATCTGCCCACAACAAAAACAAAGCCATGATTTTGCAGACTGTGGCATGGGCCCAGCTCAAGTTGCCACACTGATGCCAAGTGCACACTTGTGTATTTTTTCTTGGACGAATAAGAGACATAAAATTATTTTCATCTATTTAATCATGGTGGAGTCAAATCTTGCTGGAAACCTGCTAGAATAAATTCTGCAAGGCAGATACCATTAGGACATGTAATCTAATGTAAGTTCACCAAATTCTACTGCTGAACTGCAGCACTTGGTGTAAAGACTCATCAGTCTTTCCATCATCACATCCTACATGTGTTCCAAAATCCCTAATACCAAGTAGACGTATCACCTACTGCCTGCTCTGGGGTTGAAGAAAAGCACATTAAATTCTGCTGAAAATGCCCTGATTTAAGTAATTTAGAAGGTCAAATTCAAATTGCTAGAGATCTCTGTTGAAGGCGAGTTCACATTAATCTTTCAGAAAAGAATGTGAAGAAATCTCTAAAAAGAGAGGTGAGAAAGCCAAAATTAAATCTAGACTCAAGTATCCACATTCAAAATAAAAAATATTAATTGTGGATAGCAACAGAAATTGATGAACTGATGCTGTTAGTACATTAACATATATTAATATAAATTAGTTACTGGGTAAATGAGAGTTGTTAAGTGTTGATATGGAGCTTCGGTGAGAGACCAAAAATCAAAATATGAAGGAGAGTGCTGGAAAGCACTCCCTGTAAGCAGTTACAGCAGTATCAGTCCTATTTTTATGTGGGAATGGAGATACACTCTGGAGAGGTAGATGGTAACTGTTTTTAAAGATCATTCATGCCAGAAAAGAATTTCAGAAACAGGGGCTAACAGTTATGTGCAATTTAAGGTGGTCTGAGGGTAAACTAGATGACAACATAACAAAATAGTATTTACCGGAGGAATAGTTGAACAGCTCCCAACACTTCTGACTGATGTGATGCTCTTAGTTCTTGTCCTGTGCCCAGCAATGGGAACAATACACTCTTCATTACTGAAACACAAAAATCAATGTATTATCCCATAAGCAAGATAAAAACACCTTTGCTTTTATGAGCACCCTGTTTGAGTCTTCACTTTCTGGGCTACATCTTGAAAACTTGCAACAAAACATGCAAGTTTTAAACATTACATGTTTAAACAACCAGTTTAAACATTAACACTGGTTGTTTAAGACAGGCACCTTGTGAAAGAAGAATTTGTTGCATAACAGCCATGTAAGTATGAAGCACAAGAAGAGAAACCCCAGGGCACTAAAACACTTCGGATCCTGCACAATGTTTTGACAGTATTTAACTGGAAAGAAAAAACAAATGAGGAGGAGCATGATCTCTGCATCCACATACATGGTGGGCTGGCAAACTCAAGAAATATAGTTTCACACACAAGGGGTTAGTGTGAAGCAAGCAGGAATTTCTAAGTATGTCAGGAAAGGAATTAAAAGCTGGAACAACATACAGTACAACATATTTGAATTAAACACTCCAAGCAGCTTGTTCTCGATAACTTTGGCTGAGTGAGTAGCAGAACATTTGCCTTTGACACAAAGTGTTTGAATTATAAACTTCCTCAGGGAAGTTATTTAGAAGCAGTATTTTAACATAAAGAACTCCTTCACTGTCAATATTAGCTGAAATGAAGAAAAAGGGGAAAAAATCCACCACAGAAAATAGATTGGTCTTTGAAGTTCAAAACCTGTTTTCTCATTGGATAAATACAACAGAGATGGACAAACCACACCATTAACAGGAAAATATACCACTAACTGGTATATTTTCAAAATAAATTTAATTTCTAGTCTTCAGTTTAAACAAGGGCAGCTGAAGCGCAGTCCTTCTTGAGCTACTTGACACATACACATTTTTGGGGCCAAGGAAAGGGCCAAACTTCTAGACAGTAAACGTGAATCTTTACCTGTAATGACTGAATTCCTCATTTAAAGCTGATGAGTTGACCAGCTCAGGGCACTCCTCCTCATTCTCCTTAGCCTCATGGCACCCTCCTGGACCAGCCTGATCTTCCAGTTCAGCAGCATTTTCAGTTAGTCTTTTGCCCTTAAAAGAAGTAATTGCAGAACTCTCTGTATCTTCACTGGACTTCCAAGGCAGAGCTGGCCCTTCATCTTCTTCCAAGGCTGAACTCAACTCTGCCATATTTAGTCTTTGTGTATTTTCCCTGCTTTTAGTTGTATCAGCCTCCTCCTCACTGCTGCTTGCAGTGCTGTCAGAGGCTCTGCTTTCAGAGAAATCACCCAGTTCACATGTGAAGTCTTCACTGTTCGGTTCATTTCTGCTGAAAAAGTTGAGCTCTTTCTCAGTATCCTCTGGAAGTTCTAACACCTCTGTATTGTCATCCTCATCAGAACCTCTGGGGTAAAGCAGTTCACCATCTTCCTCCATCTCCTTTGCATAGCCACTGGCAGCAATCTCTTTATCAAGAGAACACTCTCTCCTGTGGAAAAGGAATGTTTTCTTTTAATGTGCTAAATTTAATAAGCCAAGTTACCAATATACTACATTTTGGGCTTAAAATGCTAACCAAGCTAGACTAGAATTACCCACTATTAACAAAAAAGATACACTGTTGAATACATGATAGTGCTGAGCTTTAGGTGAAATACTAACTTAGAATGTAATCCAATAGAAGAAAACTCCTCCAGAAATGATTGTATCTCCATAACCTGTATTTATAGTTGTTTGGGTTTTTTTCAGGAAATTTTTCTACTTTAGCAGGAATAACATTTTGGTTTAAGTTCAAATCATGCTTAAGCAAACAGAATAATAAAGGGTCTGACATACTAAGGCTGATTAAAGTGTGGAACTCCTTAGGAAAACTGCTCAGAATGAAATAAAACCGTTTTCATTGCAACAGTTTGGGTCTCTTCACACAGTTTCAGTCTTAAAATGAGTGAAAAGTAAGTTTACTTTTCAGAAGGAGCAAAAGACTCCAGGAAGTTTAAATGTAATAATCCCTAAGGAGGTAGCCATTCTATTTACAAGCATTTAAAATAATTTTGAAACAGAAACCCAAATTAATCTTCAATATATTAGAATTATTGAACTGTTAATTAAAATCAAACAGGCTGATCCTGCATCACTGTTAAAATTTCCTGGACATTCACCATTTGGATCAAGATTTCAGGGTGACCTCTCTTCCTTGGTTGCAGAACAACACGGCAGCAGAGGATTTTAAAGCACACTTGAAAACCACTTACAGTAACTTTGAGAAAAACACAATAGAAAGGAGAAAAATGTAACTTAAAATTATATAGTTGGGCCAATTTTTTTTATTTTTCCCACAGGCATCTCACACAGGAATTCACTTTTCTCAGAATACCAACACTAGTGCCATAAGTCGAACTCAAATTCATCTGGTCATTTGTACCTGATGTCTTTAAAGGTTGGGAAGAGCTCACTCTCATAGTTGAAGCGTTTCTTGAAGAACTCCTTAATGCAGTTAACATCTCTGTTAAAATACCTGTAAAAAATACAGAATTGTACAAACAAAACAAACAGTCAAGTCTATTGCAACAAGAAGCATTTCCCCTACATGGTTTTATCTGAAAATTATTTCCATTAGCAATCTCAAGCCAAAAGGCTAGAAAGGGAAACTGGATATAGTTCATTTCTGAGTGTCACTTAACCAAACAGTATTATCTCTGAGAAGCAATTAATCACATCTTTATTCTGCAGAGACATTTCTACCCATTCTTTGTTTGGAACATTACTTGTGCTGCATCACAACAGCGGCAGAAAAAGATTCAGGAGAAGACTTATGGAAACAAGTCATGGTTGACTGTTTGCTTTCATCATCATTTGTCAGATTCACCTGGAAAACACCTTTGGATCTAAACCTACCATTCAGCATTTGCATGTGATGTTGACATCATCTGAGGGAAATCAATCAAAGTGGCATGGTCGTTATTATCCAAGATGAGATTAAACTCATTGAAATCCCCATGGATCAGACCATGATTGGCAAGTTTCACAATCAGGTCCATTAATTCACTGTAGACGGCAGCTGGATCTTCCACTTGGCGCACCTGGCACCTGAAAAGTTAAGTAAAATTAAATAATCTCAACCTTGAAAGGCTTAATTTAAAAATACAGATAAAGTATACAAAATACATTTGACAGAATGCCAAAGTAATTCAAATTAAAAGGGCCCTCAGGTCTCTGGTCCAGCATGCTCCTGAAACCTGGGTCAAATCTGAGACCAGACCAGACTGCTCAGGTCTCTGTCTGCTTGGGATAGAAAACTTCTGGGAATGGAAAGAGACAGTGAAACCCTCCCAAGCAACTTGTGCCACTGTCTCTCTGTCCTCAAGAGGAGAAAACACCTCCTTATATCCAGGCTAAACCTCACCTGAACTCACATATTATTTCCCATTGAGCACTGCTGTCGTAATGCATTATGTAAATAATGGACCAGCAAACTTTTATGTTTCTCCTGTTTTAGGTAATCTTATCGTGTCAGTAGGAGCTAAATCTTCTTAGCCTGAAATTCAAATGGCCCATGGCATTTTCTTCCACAAAATCACATTTTCTAGATTATGTTAGGAAAAGAAGAAAAACCAAACTTCCACTGCAGACTGCCACATGGAACTTTAAGTGTTCTGCTTACACAATGGATGTGGAATTATTTAACATATGAGCGTGGCAAGTAATTTTCACATTATTCCTCAACTGTTTTACTTTGGAATTAATTCCCATTTGATTAAACTTAAGATCTTGAATCCTATACAAGAGAATGGACCGGTTTGTTCTGTAACTAGAAACTTTAAATCTCTGGATTAGACCTGGGTTATTGTATGAAAGAGACAGGTTTTGGTTTTGAATGCTTTTGTATTCAAAACCAAGCCAACCCTTCACCTACAAACCTCAATAATATTTAATGTTTCTAGAGGTTGAAAAGCTACAAGCAAAGTAATCTTTCTCAAAGGTGCAAAACCAGATTATACTTGTTAGTCTGTTATAAACAGTGCAGAACTGAGTTACAAACTCACCTGTATTAACAGAGCAAGGATCACAAAGTGGAGCTCAGAACATGAGGGATATTAATACTCTATATACAAAGTAACAAAGTATGTGCAATTTTCATGTAGAAAACACAGAAAAACCCTAAACCTGTTACTTTTCCTAGGGTTGTCAGGGTCTCTGTAACACAGACAATTCAAGCTTTCACTACTTACAAAGGATATCCATCAACAAGTTCCATAACAACTGCATGCCTGTTGTAGTCGATGGGCTTTGGAACAGGAAATTCTCTGTCGTGCAAAGCCTGGAAAGAGACAACACATTGAAAAATTAAAATTAAATTGTTAAGGAAACATTACACATATTGACAAACCCACACCTAAGGCAAGCAGTACATATCACTGTGATAGCAGCATATATTGCCCAAATCACATGCCTAGGAAGGAAAACAGCCTCACAGCCATTGGACCTCTCAGTGCAAAGACAATAAAATTCAGAAGTTTAGACACTGAGTGGACTGCCTACAGTTCTGGAAGAAAATCACAACAAACTGGAGAAATTACACAACCTTACCTGGTACATTAGCCTGTGGAATCAGTAATAGAAATAGGAAATGGGGTGTTTGGCATTAGAAAAGAATTCTGCGCTAAGCTGCTGCCAATACACTCCTGCCTGATTAGCCAATCTATACTCAGTTGCTGTAAACATAAGTATGTGTTTGTTTGTGTATGTGAACACAAGTTCATTCCTAAACAGTAATAATCAGCTTTATACCACACTAAGATTAACAAAAGATAGGTCATGATAATTTGAAACTCTCCTGTTTGCATTTTCTAGCACAAATTTAGTCATTCACTGGATCCACTCAACTTTTTTATGGGTTCATTCTGGTTTTACTCATTCTGTTGCTACCAGTGAGCTTTTCTAGAGAGTCCTAAATTAAAGCAACATAAATACAGTTTTTGTTATTTAAGTATTTCTGCTTTTCAGCACTCAATTAAACCTCCCCCAGTCCTCTGCTTAGGGAACCTGACCCCCACAATAACATTCCTACAAGTTCTGACTACATAAGGCTTTACCAGTTGGACCACCTGGACAGAGGATCTAAATGATGGTGTTAGTTCTTTCTCTCTCTGTGGAGGCCAGAGAGACAATTAATCATGGTTTATTTTATTTATTTACAAGAACAAGAAAATAATGTCATGTAAATATTACTCTTGAATAACACAAAAGGAGAAATGAAAACTAGGTTTTTATTAGTAATTAGTTTTCAGCTATCATCTTTCATCACTATACAATATCTGTGGTCTTTTGAAGCAGGTAAAAACCACAGAATTCAAGATTAGCAGAATAATGGAATCTTTTCTCACAGCACAGAACTAAGTGTGCCTTTTTAGATCAAAACACCAGTTTTGATCTGAAAGATTTCCCTCAACAGCACAGAAATAAGTGAAAGCTTGGGAAAATAAAAAACAGGTTAATTTTAAGATATGACAACTGCTTCCTAGTTTATGCAATAAATTTTGAAGGAAAAACTGCAGAACTGGGGATATATAGATTATCTATCCATAAATAAGATCTTTAATTTGAAATTCTCTCATGATACTTGAATCTGTTCCATGTGATTTCAATGGCAAAGCTTAATTTTGGCACTGGGAAGTGTACAAAGCATGCTACATTGAAACTTTCTGAAATGTATACTTTTAAGTCCATGAGGGGAGAGAAAAAAATGAAGCATAAATCCTACCAGTACTGTGAACACAAAGTGATCAAAATACAGCCTGAGAAGCATCTTCCAGCCTGTCCCACAATTGCTGGCTCTGTGTGAGTGGCCACCTACCTTCATGTAGGCAAACTCCTTCATTGCTGCTATCCGGGACAAGTACAGCCAGGACATTTTGTGCCTGTGCTTGTGGTAGTCACGTTTGTTTTTCAGGTTGCGAAAGGAGGTTCTCCCCAGACGGTGCAATTTCAGTGCAAACTGTTGCTCCTCTTCGTTGGCAACAATATAAATATCTAGAAAATACATAACAGCACCGATCTAAGAAATTAATCATATCTAACAAGCCAGATGAAAAAGTGCAGTGAAAGTTTGTTACCTCACTCCTCACCCTTTCTGACCCGCAAGTTTTAGCAAAGGCAGCTAATTACAGAGTGTGTATCAAAAGTTTGAACATGAAGAAATTACTGTTAAAGAGCTCATGGTACTCCAGTAGAAGAACTGCTGATAGAATCTGAAGTATTTTTCAGTGCTCTGGTGCTTTTAACTACATCCTGGAAGAGCTTTTCCTTCCTGAGCAATGGACAGACAACCGAAGGGACCAGACTCTTAACTTTGTGTTAGCAAGCAAATACCCTAAACTTAATTTCCAGTATTTGTCCCAAATAATCCCCTTCTCCAATTACAAAAGTCACATTCTGTGTCAAACTACATGAACATAGCAGGAACCAAGATAGCGTTCCAATAGTTTTGAGCCTATTTTACTTTATTACCTTATCTTTAAGTGGGATGAAAAAGCTGAAATTATCTTTTTGTTAAATGTTTTGAAACTCTTTACAAAGCTCAACACAAGCAGCACCTGCCTGCAAAGTGCCTTTTTAAATAATGAACTAAGAAACGAACAAATTAGGCAAAATGCAATTACACTGTTGTAAAGAAATACTCAAATGCAGCCAGGAGCCTCACAGAGCACTTGGACATGCTCTGTTCAAATACATCTCAGTGTTTGACAGATTAACTGATCTGCCTATCCAGAGGAAAACTCCCCTAGTTCCTAGCAAAATATTTGCAGTATCACAGATGTTGTTTGCTTCAAAAAATTAAAAAAAAATGTTATTTTACTTACCTGATTCTTTGCCAACACCCATCTGGTTCCCCACAGAACTGATGACTTGTCGGGAAGAGAGAGTTTTCAGAGCCAGGTAATCATATCCTGCATTAGTTAACCGATAACCCTGGACAGCTGGGTAAAAATAAAAGAGATTTCACTCCTTGTTATGCACACATACCATTTAAAATAAATCTCAATTTAGTCTTGCTTCTTGCAGTACACAGCACCCAAGTAATATTTCACCCCTTGGCTCTTACCAGCCCCATTTGACTGAATGGTGAAAACGTTTAAATTGGATTGGAGCAACCCTCAATCCTCAGAAGAACTGGGACAAAAGGGAGACCACAGACATACCCACTGTGTTTGCAGGGCCAGATCCAACTAAAAGGCTGAAGGGAATAGGGAAAGGCCTGCACCACCTTGTCAGATGTCAGATAACAAATACTGCTTTAGCAGCTGTTCCTGAGGCAGTGAAATGTCCAAGGATTGTGCAGCCTGTTCCAGAACTCTGAGAATATCACTCATTTGGATTGGCTCCTACACACACTTGAAAACTGCTTCAAGGGATGATTCTTTTTACCTTATTCTGAGCAAAAAAAGAAAGTTAACTGTTCATCTTTTTTCTGTCTCTCACTTTTAAAGATATAAGCAGACACAGCACCTGGTGCTGCACAAACCCACATTTCCAGGCTGAGTCCAAGAGAAGGCAAAGCAAACACTCTGGGAACTCCTACATCCCAACCTGTTGGGTAGGTGCCACTGTGAGGCACTGGGGACAAAATAAGAAAGGGAGTCCCAACAAAAATTCAAACTTACTTTTAGTTCGTTCGTAAGCCAGAAGTTTGTGCTTCGCCAGCTCTCTCAAAATTTTATTACAGCCACCGTGTTTAAGGCTGGCAATGGAAGCAATTAAGCTAGCAGGAACTATTTCATGGTTCTTCATCCCCATTTCCACCTAAAAGAGTAATTAAAAACAGATTTGTCAGCATTGTGTTGAAAAACAATGAAGCACAGATCCGGCTCAAGAGTACAATCCCTTTTCAAATAGGCAATTTTTAAAGACTACAGATTTTAAGACTTAACTTTCTACGTTTTAAGCTTTAACAGATCTTTCCACTTGCTTCACTGCTCCTTGGCAGCCCATGTACAACCCACCCAGGGAAGTAAGTTCTTCATCGCCAGCCACGACACAAGCGGCTAATTAGATTTCAGTCCCAGCCACGGGGAGCCGAGAGAGCCGAGACGCTGGGACGCTGTCTCACCGTGATGGGTCTGCGACCAGCCGGGCATCCCCGGCGACTTCCCTGGCATCCCCAGAGAACCCCCAAGCATCCCGAAGAACTCCCTGTGCCTCCCGACTGCCTCCAGCCGGGCGGCTGAAGGAGACACCGGCCCGCACCGGGCCCGCCCCAGAAGAGGCCAGCACGGAGCCCCAGCGGAGGCACCACACGCCCGCCTCGGCCCGGCCCGGCCCGCTCACCGCGGTCAGCACCCTGAAGTGCTCCCGGGACAGGTACCGCAGCATCACCACGTTCAGCTTCCCCATGGCCGCAGCAGCAGAGGTACATGGATGGGGAAAAGAGGAAAAGAAGGAAAAAGATCAGAAAAAGGATGAGGAGAAAAATGCGGCGGAAAAGGATCGGCAGCACGGCCCGCGCATGCGCAACAGCGCCTGGCCAGGTCCTGGCAGCTGCGCGCGCTGCCGCGCTCCGCCGGGTCCCGCCGCGCTCCGCCCGCCACCGAGCCGGGAACCCGACCCGAAACGCGGAGAAACTCTGCTCCGAGCTCGACGGGACCGCCTTCTGTGCCTCTCTGCCGAGGGGGAGTGTCTTGGGACGCCCGTGAAGCTGCCAGGACCTGTTCCCGTGGAGCGCTTCCCGCTTGTCACGTGACGCTGTGGGACTGTGTGGCGTGTCCGGGAACAGCGGAGTCGGTGTGGCTGGGAAAGAGCTCTCTTCTCCGGGGGATAACCCGGTGTTGCTAACCTATTTAAACACAAACCCAGACGTTTTGGAAGCTAATGCAGCGAAAAACTCTTTGGTCTTCATTGACACTTCATAGTGAATATTTCACTAGAAGAAAGTGAAGAACGTTCACGTTCCAACACCTAGACCCCTGTAAAAGCAAGATCTGAATGCCAAAATATCAACACTTGTTGCAGTTTCCTTCACGTTAACATACTAGAACATCATCTGGCGTATTTCTTGCTCTCCCATTTTTTTTCTTCTTTTTATCCCCACTGTTGTGGGTATGAAAATAAGAAGGCAAGATAATTTTCATTTCTCTCAGCCAGCCATCTGTGTTCAGCTGTCTGTTACCTTCAAAAAGGGAAAAAAAACCAAACAAAAACATTCCAAAGAGGAGAAGACAGCCCCATCAGGTGCACATATTGTGAACAAAGAACCATATTTACTATCTGTAATCTCCGACTCTTACATCCCTTGTAGACTACATGTTTGCTCATTAAATTTCCATCCTTTATTGTGGTCTGTAAATTTTAGCGACTCTATAATTGCTACAGATTAAAGGCAAAGTTAATTTTATCTGTCTATCTTTGTTTCCATCTACTGCTAATGCCATGGTCAGTACTCTCAGATGAGTCCATTTCATGGACACACAACAGGAAACAGGCTGAACTACATCCTCCAAAGTACTTTGATTTTGGCCCAACTCCTCGTCCACCTGACACCAAAGCATTACCCTTTTCCAGGCACACCTAGCAGCAAATGAAGACCATTTTTTTCTACTCTTTACTGGTTTTTTGTTTTTTTGTTTTTTGTTTTTTTTTTAATGAATCCTTGGCTTTTCTGCCTTGCTCTGATTCTAGACCATGAACTGAAAAGATCCTGTCACTGATTCTGGAGTGGATTTTGCCACCTGGTTAGCAGGGGAAGAGGAGAAACTTCCAGCTTCAGGAGACAGGCAAATGAAGACTTGGGGCTTGGTGTCCTTGTCCAGCTTTCCATTATGAATTTATGACCTTTGTCTATATTTTCCTTTATAATCTGACTGCCTAAAGAACCAGTCAGTAAATTCTGTGTTCCTCGTATTTCACTATTCCATTTGCCAACAGAAGTAAAAAGAGCCCCAAAGAATCCACAATTGTGTAGATATAAATTATTCTCCAGGGATCTGTCTTTTTCTAAGGGTGTGAAATCTCCAGGAAGAGGAGATCCAATCATTAAGAGTCAGACTTACTGACAGCATTCTAGAAATAGAAAATGCTATGTGAAATACCTACCTTTTTCTGCTTCAGAATTTCATGAAGATTTGTTTTGCTTTCTGACTGTACTTTTGGAAAGATTAAAATATAAACTGCTCTTTCATGTACAGGAATTTCTGTATGAACTTGTGAAAAAAAACCCCAAACACCAAAAAAGCAAACAGCTCAAAGCAGACAGCTGATCTCCAGAGACAAGAATTAAATGGTTACTTTTTCCTTTAAATAGAAACTGTCTGAGTGCTTAAAGATAATGTACCCCTGATCCACAACACAGGGATGTAAAGGTATAAAGTCTGGAGGCATGTTCCACAAATTCAGGGATTACTTAAACAACACTGTACTGCAATTATGCAGTGTTCCGATGTTTTCAAGTGAAAGTAAATAAGGAAAAGCAGAAGTAAAACTCAACTGAATTGTGTGTTATAAAACCCACCAAGCTTCATATTCTGGAAAGAAATAATAAATTTTGACTATGTTGAGTGTTTCACTCCATGAGAGCTCTTGTTGACATATGGTAAGATATGAAACAGGTCAATTGAACAAATGTTCATTTTTTTTTTCCTTTTGAGAAAGGGAAATGGGAAGATCACAGCATCCTGAAAGCTAGCACAGACTAATCCTCACCAGTCCTGCTGGCAACTCCTTCAATTATTTTGACAGCCAGATCTGGGCCAACCAGGAACTGTACGAAGAAATCCAGGCAGGCAGACAGCTACAGTGCTATTCATCAGTCCTGGAAAAAGCATTCCAGAGCTTGGCATCTGTGCTCCAGTGCTTGCCAAGCACATCCCCAGAGTGGCCACACAGGCACTGGCTTCCACAGCAGCGAAAACAGAAGGAAAGCAGAAGATATCTGTGAGCCACAGTGTGAGCAGTGGGAAGCACACTGCCATGGTCCTGAGAATCAGAAAGGTAAAAGCTGGGGAACTCATGCGTTGGGATAAGGACAGTTTAATAGGGGAAGCAAAGGCTGCACACACAAGCAAAGCAAAATAAGGAATTAATACCCTGCTTCCCATGGCCAGGCTGGTGTTCAGCACCTCTAGGAGAGCAGGGTCCCACTGCACATCTCAGTGACTTGGAAGGACAAATGCCATCACTCCACATGTCCCCTGCTTCCTTCTTCCCCCATTTTATTATGCACTGAGCCTGATGCCATATGGTCTGGAATATCCCCTGGGTCAGTTTGGGTCACCTGTCCTGGCTGTGTTCCCTTCCATGTACCCCCAATCCCCTCACCTGTGTGGCAGGAAGAATAACCGGAAAGGCCTTGGCTTTGTGTAAGCCCTGTTCAGCAATATCAAAAACATCTCTGTATTATCAGCCCTGAGTTCAGCACAGGTCAAAAATACAGCCCCTGGCAACAAAATTAACTCCACCTCAGCCAAAACCAATACAGAGGGGCAGAGAAGAAACTGTGGAAATGGCCCCCTTATTGATCCTCACTGGATCCTGTCAGTGCCCAGCAGCAGAGCAAGGGCAGGGGGCAGCTGCACCTCACAAGAACTGGTCTGCAGGGAAAAAAGAGCAGAACAGGAACAGCCAAACCTGAGCACAGCTCAGTGAACCTTTATTACGGAAATTCACAGCTCTCACCCCAGCCAGAGGGCTCTGCTGCTGCCCTGCAGCACCAGCCAGGCACAGGGATGCTGCACGGGGGGACTCACTGCTGCCAGACGATTTTCAGGTTCGGGGGCAGCTCTGCGGCCGCGAGTTCATCGATCTTGCTGCCGTCCCTCACGGGGGTGCGGTAGAAGCCCAGCACGTCCCCGGCGCGGCGCATGCGGTGCAGCTGCGAGTTGGGGACGGCGTGTCCCAGCTCCGCCGCCAGCCGGGCCAGCAGGCGGTGCTTCAGCCGCTTCTCCTGCAGGGGAGCCTGCTGCCAGTCCTCGGGAACAGAGGGCCCGAAGACCTCCCTGACGTGGGACTCAAGGCAGCTCTGCAGGTCCTCGGGCGGGACGTAGCTCCGGCGGCGGGGCGGGGAGTGCATCAGGCTGGGCTCGCTCCTCTCCTCCTTCTCAGGAACTGCTCCGTCTGCTTCCACATCTCTTTCCTCCTTCCTGCTGGCACCAGAACACTTTCTCAGCCTCTGGCTACTCAAGACAGAGTCAGAGCATTTTTGTATTCGTGGTGTTTTAAACCACTCAACCCAGACACTCCACACAACATCCCATGGACTCATCAGTTCTGTTGGCCAGAAGTGCACAGGCCTTCCCCAAGTGCTGCTCCCCACACAGGCTGCCTCCGCAGAGCCATCACCCACCCACCTTCTATCATGGGTCTGAGTGAAAACAGCATTTTAACAAGATTACTTACTTCTTTTCTGTTACAGCTCCGTCTTCTAATTTGCTGTGAATAAGAAGCATATCAGAAAATAACCACTACTACAGAAGAAAATCAGTGTCCATATGTAAAAAAAAATCATTACTAGTTTTTAAGTAAAAAATTTTGCCTTCTCATATGCCCCAATGTAGTCAGCAACCCATGCGCGGTTTCACGCAAAATGTTACAAAGGAATTGTTTTTCATTCCCGCGAAATCCCTCTCTTCCCACTCCTAACAAAAGCAGTAACAGCTCTAAAGGCTCCAGCCCGGCACCACTGCACCCCCACCAGCAGTGCACCTCGGTGGGCGCTGCTTGCCCAGAGAACCTGTGGAGTCTCCTTCCCTAAGGACATTCCAAAGCCATGGACAAACCCTGAGGGATTTGCTCAGGGGGTGCCGGGCTAAATGACCTCCAGAGAGCCACGGCCCGGTGCAGGCCCAGCGTGCGGACAAGGCCAGAAGCCACCCCCGGAAGCCACCCTGTGCCCTGCGGGTACCTGCGGCTACCCCACAGCGCCCTGAGCCCCGCGGGGCCGAGCCCCGGCCTCTGCCGCGCCGCCACGCGCAGCGCCCGCACCGCCGCCATGCTGGAGGCGCGCCGGGCGCCTTCCGCGGCCACCGCGAGTGACGCATTTCTGCCGCGCCCCGCAAAGCCTCATGGGAAATGCAGTCCGTCCCCTCAAGCCAGCCCCCTCGCTGGGAAACGGAATGTGTGGAAATTTCCTTAGGAAAAGGCGTTCTTTGATGTTTGGTCTTTGTGTGCTTTCAGGCCTGATCGACAAGCAGGGAGATTTAGTCAAGCAGGCAACAAGCTGTAAGTGATGCCCAGGTATTGAAAATTTGCAGAACCACAGATGTGCTGAATTGTAAGGGACCCATCAGGACCATTGAGTCCCACTCCTGGCCTGCACAGCACCATTCCCAAAAGTTACACCATGTGCCCGAGGGTATCGTCCAAATGCTTCTTGAGCTTTGTCAAGAGCTGGTGCCATTTCAGTGACTTCCTAAGTGTTACACTGCTTTTCCTCACTGCAAAATCTAGTATGGAAACATGTTTTCCAGATGGTATATGGAAAAGCAAAACATGATCCTACAGTATCAGGTTTAATGAAGGAGCAAGTTCTGAGGTCCTATAACACAAGGTACTTGTGAAAATCATAGTTCTCAGACCAAAGGCCCACATTCAGGTGCACAGCCACAAGACAAATTTTCTCCCCAAAATTCCACATACCCACCCATATTGCAATGACATTCAAACTTCTCTGTTGTGATGCCTGAAAGATAGTCTGGATATAAAAGTACATAGAGCTGTGTCTATAGAGCAAGTATTTGTTTATTGCAGTGCTGGAGGTGAGGGGGATTTCTCCTCCTAACTCACCCACCTCTGTCAAGTGCTGTGGTGTATTTATACAGTAACTATTGCTTAGTGTTACTGTGTCACTAAAATATCATCATATACAAGCGGGAAAGTGTGATCTCAGGGTTCTAAATAGGTATTTTGCACTGTGCTTGCACCTCCCAAATTCAGGGGTCGTCGGGGGTCTTTGATGAAGGCTTCCAAAGTCTTCTTTCCACCTGAACTTTTCAACTTTGTCTTTGGAGCACGCACAGTTACGCTGTTACTTGGTCTGTTTGGTCTTAACTGGCCTAAATTCTTTGTTTTGTGGCTAATTGACTTTGCACTTGCCAATTTTTCATTAGTACTATACTTACCTATCTCTGAAACTATTCACGTGGTGAGGTTTTTTCCTTTTTTTTTTTTTTGTGTCCATTCACCATTGAGCAACTAGTTAACCATATACTAGCCATTACATGGTATAAAAAGTTATTTTTATCAGGTTATATAGATATAAAAGTTATGACTCACATTATATAGGTATAAAAAGCTGTGATTCATGTTATATAGGTATCAGGTGATATAGATACATAAAAAGTCATTATTTAGGTTATGTTGATAGCAGGTTATATAGATACATCAGGTTATATGGGTATCTTATAACTCAAGCTAAATAAGCACCTTGTAACTTTGATCTAAGTTATATAGGCATCAGTTGCTTAGCAGAATTTTTTAGTGAAAAATACTGTATGATGCTGTATAAATGGTGTATCAGCATTGCAGTTTATATGAATCCACACTACAATCATTCACCAACTCCAGGCCTGTAGGTTTGATTATTTGCTTTAATTTCTTTCTCCCCATCCTGCAGGCCAGTACTCCTGGAGGGAAGTATAGCACAAGGAC
>WBNP01001579.1:1353461-1381835 GCA_013401095.1 Passerina amoena | reverse complement strand
CCTTCTGCAGCCAAGCTGGCCATGCAAAATGAGCAGAGGGACAGAGGGCAGCTGCTGGGTTTCATATCAGGAGCTGCTGCTAAGCCACAGAGGAAGGCCCAGTTCCCATGCCAAGAGATGGTTCCAGATGGCCCCAGGCACTGGAGCAGCCCCAGGCATGCAGCTGGAACAGCTGGGAGAAGCTGAACATGGTGAGGCTCTGTGGGCAGGCAGAAAGCTGCGAGGGCAGGCCAGGCACCACCACCCTGGGGCTGCACAGAGGCACAGACGTGTGTCCTGGGGGGACCTTGGGGTTTTAAAATGAATAGAAAAAAGAAATATGAGACACTGGAGTGAAGCAATAAAAAGCGGGTTTTTTTTCTTCCCATGAAAGGACTATTATGCTGTAGAGGAACAAAAACCATAAATGGCCTATAATATTACCAGCTGTGATTGGGATCATCCTGCTGGATTCAGCCCTGGTGCCCCTCACCCTGAGTCCTGTGTGCAGTGCTGGGCCCCACACTCTGAGAAGGGTGGGAAGAAGGTCTTGGAATGATTCCGGGTTGAATATGCAGTAAACATAATTGAAAGATTTTTAAAATGTATCTTTATGAAGCTTAAACTGAGTAGGAAAACATTTGGAAAATTTTTACATAAGCTGAAATTGGATAGAAAAAGAGTGTTAAGATTTTCATAGAGAGTAAGCACAGGAAACTCAATCAAAAGAAAGATTGCTTTTTTAGAAGGCCAAACAATTCACCTGAGACTGTATATAGCCCAAAAAGGGGTTTTAAAATGAATAGAAAAAAGAAATATGAGACACTGGAGTGAAGCAATAAAGAGGGTTTTTTTCTTCCCATGAAAGGACTATTATGCTGTAGAGGAACCAAAACCAAAAATGGCCTATAATATTACAAAACAATTCTCAGAGGTTTTACATTTTTTGAGCCATAAGTGGGTATATTAGATAAAGTACAGACCATTCAGTCACTATTTTTCTTGGTGTTGGAATGGTTCTGTATTTTGAAGAATTTTTAAATTGTTTATAGAGATAAAAAATCTTGTCTTATTTGAGGAGCATGGAGTAATTTAAGTAGGTAAGAAGCAATTCTAGAATTCATCTAATCCTTAATGGTTGATCTGGCTATCCCCCCTACTTTCCACCCCAATATGTCCTTAAATTTGTTTTCTCACCAAAGAGGATTTATTCAATGGGAGAAATGTATTATTTAATGTCATGGTTTTAACATATATGAAGTATACTTATATGGCCGTGAAAAATCTACTCTACAATTTTAAAGCTGTACCTTTCATACCTGGAATGAGCCCCATAAAGGCATGCTTCTCTTTTCCCTTTGAAAAGCAGAGCAAATCCATAAATAGTCTACAGGGATAGGTGCTTGTTTCAAAAAGATGGAGCTTTAGCTACCTTTTGTTGGAATATTTGTTAAAATATCTAAATTCAATTGCATTTCTTCCAGTTTAAGATGGGAAGCTCATGGTTATTTGTAATGACTTAAGAGAGAAATTGAAAAAGTTCTAAAGCACAAAATACTATTAAACTCCTCTAAATTCTTTTTCCTGGTCAAAAGAGTATAAGGTGAATTTTGTTTGAAAAACTGACTTTTTTTCATTTTCATTTCAAAATCAATAGATTTTCTTTCCATAATATTTTTTCTTACTATGTAGCCCCTATGCATATCCGCAGTATTCCAGCAAATTCCAAAAAGAGAACAATGGCATTAACATACTAGAAACTAGTAAAGAAGAAATCAATATATGCTCTATCTTGATATTAAGATTATTAAATGCTTTCATTCCATTGATCTTTTATCTTCAGATAAATTTTGTGCATCACACCTTGCTTTTTGGAACAGGGAGAACCCTGAAAAAAGGCAGGTTTGAAGAGAAATCTTATTTAGAAATAGTGGGATGCAGCAGAAGACAAACGACATATGTGGAAAGGCAAACAGTGTGGAAAAAAGCCAGGAGGCAGAGGGAGTCTTGTTCTTACTGTGCATAAGATATGACCTGATTGAGGAAAAGATCATGCACCTTCCACCTCTTTACCACTGCATATCATCTATTGTGTGATCAAGGTATATAGAATACCTGCACTATTACTTCCTGTTTGACAGTTAATCTGCATATTGGTGTTGGAATCCTCCTTTTCAAAAGGCACTATACCGGGAAAGTGTTCTTATTAATAAACGTTGTTGCTTTATAGCCAGATAACCAAAAATCTCTAATTTTATGCTCTTGTCTACAAGTATTAGCACATGTAATTCACTTTTAAACTTTTTTCTTATGTTGTCTTTTCTGGATTAACAAAGCCAGTTGGAGTAATATACAATTTTAGTGAATATCTATCTGCTTAGAACTGGGGGAAAACAACTTGCCATGGACTCAGTGTAGCGAAAAAGTGGCAGCCAAATTCGCAACTTTCACACTAATAGTTTTCTTTCCATTAATTCTAAAAGGAGACAAGAAGTTTTGTCAGTATTTTTAAAGTGCATGAAAACATTACATTGACACACACAAAAGAAGGAAGAATTTCTTTTAGGACTTGTGTCATAAACTTTAAAAAAGGTACTTGTGTATAGTATACGGAAAAAATGATGACCCAATTAACTTCAGAATCATATATTGAGGAAAGTGTAGACTGTGATAAGTTCATCCCTCAGCCTTCTCTTCAAGATGAGCAAACCATGTGACCTCAGCTTCTCCTTATAAAGCTTTGCCCTCAAGACCTGTCACTATCTTGAGCACTATTCTCTGGAAACACTTTAGTACCTTTATATCCTTCTTATATTCAGGCTCCTCCACTTATTCACAGGATTTTCAAGATGAGGCCACTCAAGCGCAGTGTAAAGTGGGACAATCCCCTCCCTTGCCCAGCTGGCAATGCTGTGCCTGATGCACCCCAGGACAGGGTTGTCCCTCCTGGCTGCCATGACACTGCTGGCTCATGTTCAATTTGCCTTTGATGTACACCAATTACATCTAAGCAGACGTAAAGAAAAATGAAAGCATGTTCATCAGTATCTGAGTCACTGTTAAGATGACTAGCCCAAATAAGATGATAAATCAGCAGTACTATTAGACTGAGGACTATGATGGTGGAAATACACCCTCAATCTGTTTCTCATTCACTAGAGATCAAGCTTTGAGACATAGCATAGTATCTTGATTTTTCTTCTATTTCAACCATGTCACACATTAAAATCTTGTTACATTCATACAATAATGAAATTTCAAGGACATTTTTGAAGGGGTGAAGGCAAATATTGTGAGGTTTATTTGGGCTTTTATATCATTTTACCCTTATAATCAAGGTATCTAATTTAGCAAATAGATTAAAGAACTATAGAATTGAAAATACAGTTTGTCAGGTAGAAGAAGAAGTATGTTGGTAATTGCTTATTTAGGAGAACAAAACAAAAAATTTGCCTCAGCATGTATTTTACAGGGAAGTGTAAGCCTGCAATATATCAGTAGTAATTAATATGCAACTTTTATCACTTCCATTTCCATCATCCTAATTGATGGTATGCTCTTGTTTCTTACAAACGAAGCACATGAATCTTTTCTTTATGCATTCCTGATAATTTATGTAGTTTTAGAATTCTGAGTGTCCTGCAGAGCTGTTAGAGCTCAGCTAATAAAACATCTGAAATAAAATTTCTACAAGACCTATAGAGCTAGGCCATAGATTTAATCTTGTTCTAAAATGCTGCAGTTCATGTGATTATCTGCACTTATCATGAAAATATCTTTTCTGTATAGTCCAGGAAACTGTCAACTTTACATGTTTCCAAACAAGAACAATATTAAATCTAAGGCTTTATTCAGGATCTAAAAGAGAAGTATGAAAAGAAATCTATCCTGACTCATTTTCTCTTGTTATAACTAATAAGCCTGAGACATTTCATTCTACAAATTGCCTCAGCTTTCCAGAGAGATGACTATTACCTTTAACTGCAAATAGCAGACCAATTTTTTGATCCATTTGGAAGACTAAATGAAGCAAAGACTCATGCACAGAGTAAGAGTCATAACTGTGAAGAAAGGAAAACAGTAATCATCGTACAGTGGTAGTTTAACAGTTGTTGGCATTAAATACTGCGTACTTGGTAAGTTTTCAGAAACATTAGAAAGATTATGCTAATTTTGATTTTCAAGAGAAAGGGGGGATGGTGTGCTCTTTTGACAAGACAGGGAATGTAACCCTTGAAAAACTTTTTTCTGTGTCTGGCCAAGGTCACCAAAACAGGTCTAGGGTAAAGTAATGGAAATACTATTGACACAGGAGCAGTCACAGAGCTAGTGTAGATGATTCTAGTTGATTGCTGCTCACAGATGAGTATGCCTAGCATCACAGCATTATACTTATGAACACAAATTGTAGCTCAATAGAAAAGTTATTTGGCTATGATTTTATGTGAAGATTTAATCTGTAATGAACAGTCCAGAAAGATTGAAACTGTACCTTAACGGTTGTTTAACACAGTAGACCATCTAGAACTCCTACATAAACTTCATGAATGTCACATAGGTAACAAGTGTGTAAACAAGGAATATTGACCTTAAGTTAATGTAGTACCCTGACTAAATTTTAAGGAAAGGAAAAAAGAAACATGTAATCTGCATAAGAAAAAATTTGTGTGTGGGGGGGGAAGCCTGAAAACAAACAAACAAGAATACCAAACAAACCCCAAAAACTAAGAAAAAAATCCCCCAAACAAACAAAAAATCATTTTTGTTCAAATACTTCCCTTATCATACTTTAAGTGGAATATCTTTCTTTTGGTTACTGCTTCCTAAACCAGAAAAATTTTCAGACTCTGATTTTAAAAAGTAAAAATAATGAAAACATTAGCATTATGGAAAATACAACAAAACTATAATAACTTATACTGCAAGAACAAAGAAGAATTTTGGTTAAAATGAAAATTCATTGAATTGTAGGATTGCTTGGGCTGGAAGGAACCTTAAAGATCATCTAGTTCTAATTCCCCGTAGGGGCCACGAAGAGTTTCCACTAGACCAGGTTACTCCCAGCTCCATCCATCCTGGCTTTCCAGAGAGGGGAAATCCACAACTTCTCTGGGCAGCCTTTTCCAGTGCCTCACTACTCCCACAGGAAAGAATTTCTTCCCAATATCTGTTCTCAACATGCTTTCTTTAATTTTGAAGCCATTCACCCTTGTCCTATCACTCTATGCCCTTGTAAAAACTCCTTCTTCATATTTTTTTGCAGTCTCCCTCAATATTTTTCCTATGCCACCTGACCTTGTCGTATACCTTCCTTTTTTCCTTTACTTCAAAGTGAAGAATCCTGTTCAACCATGCTGGCCTTCTGCCTCATCTGGTTACTTCTAACATTCAGGAATTGCCTGTTTATGTGCCTTAGGAGCTGATGATTAAAAAGCGGACAGCACTGATGCTGATTTTTCCCAGGGGACTTTACTCATTAGTTTCCTGAACAACCTGAAGTCTGCTCTCCTTATGTGTGGAATTGAAGTGATGCAACATGTCTGAACTTTTGCTGGCACTTTTTACAGTCATGATGTTTCTCTGTTGGGCTCTGTTACCTCATGTCCCTAAGACTGCAAGTGTATTCCCGGCTGGCTAATATGTCTCATAGTCACCAACAGAGGTCCCTCCCATCACCCTGTCCCTCTAACCATTTTGTATCATCCCACAGCTTTTCCCACATGGATAAGCCTGATATTTTTCCCCTTTTCCCATCACATCTAGTTTTAATCTCTGCCAATGACCCCTCCTAGTTTCTCATCAAAGACTCTCACTCCTGGTAGAGAAGGGTGACCCTAATTTGATGCCACCATGCCTGATGCTGTGTAGGCAAATTACAGCATTATGATTGTGAAACCAATCACACAACAATGTATAATACCTAAAATCAGCACCGTATACTTTATATCAGGTTATAAATATAAAAATTCAAAACAAGGAAAGAAACCTTATTACCCTCCAACCTGCTAACAGATGGGACACCAAATGTATGCTCCTCAGCATGAATGCTCCTCAGAAAATTTAGAAATATGCCATTTTGAGTAATTATATTGACCTGAATTTGTCTGGTGATCTATGTAAACACATTGCCTTTTCTTTGATAATCTTACAAATATGAATGACATTTCAAAGATGTGAAAACTGCTACCAATAAATTGGATTTAATATTTATATGGGCCTGTACTTTTTTGTCTCTAAATCTGGGCTGGCTCAAAATATATAAGATGAATATTCTATAGAGAATTCTCTATGTGCATTATTTCTACCTATATAAACAGGATTTAAACACTTCTGTTCATATAAGGGTGTAAAATGATATTTCTACATGAAACTTGTGCAAGATTTGATTGACATGCTTCAATGCAGTTTGCACAAAAATACGCTTAATGAAAGATCACTTTCTAAAAGTGTCTACAGACACTTTACAGTTCTGAAAGTGACTTTATTTATTCAGGTTACATTTTTCTGAATTTTTTCAAAAGCAGTGAATGGAATGTAGTATCCCATATAGTCTAAGAGTAAAGTCATTGTTCAGGAGGAAGCTGGAAAAGAGAATCAGTATTTATTCTGAATCTTTTGTTTGCACTGAGCAGAATTACATTTTATTGCGAAATTCACCCAGAATTTTGCTGTATTTGGTGAAAATAAATATTTCTTTAACTAGAAACATTACTGGTTCAGCTAGTATCTTAAACATCTTTCCAATGAATGTGTCTTCGCAAAACTGCAGTAATTTCAACCATAATTATTTTCATTAAATGTTTATTTGCATAAACTGTTTTATTCATGCTATTATAATTTACCATATACTGTTAACAAAGCCCAGGCTATTTCATGTTCCATTTCATATGCAGCTATGACTGATTAGTTCAAGCACATTGCATGATCATGCATATACATTGGCATAATTTTCATCATTTTCTATCCAGATCGGGCAAGTTTTGTTTTCAAGTAGATGATCTTTACTAATGAGGTGCAGATTTATTTATGTAAATCAAGGAGCAACAAAAGACACCCCCTCAGCTTCCTTGATCTGAAGGCTGTCTAACCATTTGTGGTGACACTGCAGCAGACAGAGTCCTACCTAAAGTCTTAGAGTTTTGGATATTTTCATTTGAGACAGCAGTCATGACCAGTAGTCTGTCTTAAACAACATTGTAAACTTTCTTCAACTTATAAACATTATAACATTATAAACATTACAGCAACTTTCATTGTTGCAAATTAAGAAAATTCCTTCCCTAGCTGTTATATCAATCAGTCTTTACATTATCAAAGTGTATTATAGTGCTGTGTAAGGTAATGAGCTAGTGGAATTTACTGAAGACTTAGATATTAGAAGACTCGGGTATTGTCCATGCTTGAAGAAAAATACTAAATAACAGTCTAGCCCATAAAATAAGGGCCTTCCTTCTTGGAAGCTTGTGGCTGTCTGTGAAGGATAATGATGCCATTGGACAGCAAGATAGCACCAGCATGCCAGTCCCTCTAACAAATCTTTCTTTGGTGGAAGACTCAATGTTTTCTGGTATCATAGATAAGTAACTATGGAAAGTCCATCTCCTTGGACATCTGAATCACTAGAAAAGTGGTAGAATTCTGAAAAAAATGTAGTTACTTTCAGACATTTACTATAACTTGCAATGGGTAATGTGGTGTTACTGATTAATCAACTCACAGTATCTGTGAACCTTCAAAGGTTATTCAAACCTTATGTTAAATCACATTCAGGATGCCTCACTACTGCTAGTACACTTCATGTGCATGAATAAATTTTTATTATTTTACATCGGTACTTTGCACCCTAGCTCTTCTCTAGTACTACATTGGTTCGTAGTGGCCATTTGTGAAGTTCTGTGACAAAATACAAATATGTGTGACCCAGCTACATATTACAGGAGAGACAAAACAATCTTGTCCTAAGAAAAGAAAAAAATAATATAAAGGACGTACATAAAAGACATGTAGATGTGGCCCTCAGGGGGATGGTTTAGTAGCAGTGTTGGCAGTGCTGAATTAATGGCTGGACTCCAAGATCTCAAACATCTTTTCTAACCGTAACATTCAGGACAATGGTATTAGACTGACTATTCCATATGAAAACATATATAATAGAAAGCATTTGGAGAGCCTTCTAGATCAAATATGTTTTGTGATATTCATAGGTAATATGATTCACGCCCTCTCAAATTTTTTTTTTTCAACTGTTGTTTTAGAACTAGCTAGCTCCTTGGTTTTCCATTTGGATTAATTTTTTTACATCCTTTATGCAGTGTTACAACATTTGTATTTTCAGGAAAAGCCTAATAGCTTAATGTATTTATATTTCTCAGAAATGCATTTTAAAAAGATATTGAAGTCTTGATCTCTGGATTGATTTTCTGCTTTGATTTGTTGAATTTGTTTGGGTTTGGGTTTTATTTTTGTTTTTATTTTTAGTCTAGCTCACATATTTAAGCATTTAAAATGACACAAGGTTTTTGTATCACACCTTTTTATTAGGATGACTTTGAGCTACAGAAATGGTGTTCATTCTGAAATCACTGCTATGAACTGAAGTTCAAACATGATATACTCAGGCTAAGTTAGCTATCAATTAGGATAAAAATATAGATAGAAGATTGAAGTCATAAGAACAAAAATCACAAGGATGGATCTTCAGAAATGTCAAGCCATGCCAGCTGAATTGACTTAGATTCTTACCTGGTTTTCAGCTTTCAGCTTAATGTTCTGGTCACGTGGTGATTATTTCTCTGTTTATTTTCTCTATTTCTATTTATCTTGCTTCATCACATTTATGTGCTGCAGTCTGATCACAAGGTATTTCTAATCAAATAAGCTTAGTAAAATCAAAAGCTGTTGTCCAACTCCTTTCTCATCTATGTCAAAGGCAAAAATTAAATCAGTGAAAATATTTAAATTAGCCTAAAAGTACTTAACAATATAGTTCACTAGTCCCTCATGGTCAATGTCTGTCATTATACCTTTAAAAGAGAGCTTTCTGACAAATTCACTTCAAAAGGATCAAGCTAACAAAGCAACTTACATACTCAAATCCTGTTTCCTTTTGTTTTAAAATATGAAGTTAAAGTCAAAATATAAGTGAAAGTTAAAATATAAAGTTTGAAAAGATAGGAGAATTGGGAGGTAAGTGCATATGTATATCTGTGTAATTATATGGTAAGGAAGTAAAAATGGAGAATGTATCACTTATGCATTAAGGTATACACAAAATCATTCCTGTTACACAGAAAATTTTGGATGTAGAGATTTTAATCAGTCACTTTAATTATATGACTACACATAAATTCCTATTTGATCTGAAAAGTAAAATTTCAGGAATTTCAAACACTTAATTTATACTTAATTTATATGAAGAGAGAAAAGCAGCTCACCTCTGCACTGTAAGTTTTATTTTGAATAGAAAGTGTCAGTATTAATTGCCTCTAAATTCACTTTTTAATACAAAAGAGAGTTTGAAAATAGGGACAAGTAGCTCTTGGTCTAAAGAGTTTTTCCTCTTGAAATTGCTATCTACTATACAATGCATTTATTATCACCATTAGGTTTTGAATCACTTTTCTGTGCATCCAATTAAAAAGATTTGTAGTGTACTTTGCATTCACAGCTGGGCTGATGAATGTTAGTTTTCATGTATTTTGTTTTCTCATCCATCCCTGAAATTTTTACTTTAGTTTAAACAAAGGGTTCAGGGATTACTCAAAGCTGCTGCTGGATTAGACTTGGCTTCACACTCCAGCAATTTTATTTTTTTTTCTTTGTAAGAGAAAATTAAATATTAAATTCTAAGATCTGGCATTTTGGGGGAGATAATTCTCCATCTAAAACCCAAATTAATTAGATATTTATTCACGAAACCAAGGAGTTCCAGAACTTTAGTTTTACATGACAATATAACTAAACCATGAAGAAGGTTAAAAATTAAAGTATTTAAATGGTATCATTAAGATTATTTGTTGACTGATATTAGAATTAGAGATAAGCTTAATTATTTTGATGAAATGGATTTCAAGCCTTTACTTATAATGTCAATAAATATATCAGAATTTGATGATGATTTGATGATGTGAACTCTGAAACAGAGAGATTTGCAGCCAGGAAAGACCTGATGATGAATTTTAACCTATCATCCTTGCTAGACTTCACTACTTCCTTAAATATTGGAACCTTAAAGTATAATGCATTTTTGGGTATTTTATTTGCAGAAAGACGACATGGTACAAATCAGATGTTTTTCTCATAATAATGTTTGTAATAAAATACTACACATTCTTAGATTATTTAGCAATAAAAAAAATAAATGGTAGGCAACATTCTTTCATACATACCAGCTTGGACATAACAACTAAAGCGTTTGGAAAAGTACATAAATGATTGGCAATTTTGTTGAGAAATTTAATTTCTTTCTTTCTTTCTTTCTTTCTTTCTTTCTTTCTTTCTTTCTTTCTTTCTTTCTTTCTTTCTTTCTTTCTTTCTTTCTTTCTTTCTTTCTTTCTTTCTTTCTGTTTCATTTTCATCTTCCTAGTATCTATGATGAGTTTGACATAAAAAGTATAAAGGTACTGGATAATATCTGCTACATTTGTGTTTTGAAAAGTCCCCAAACCTAAAAAAAACCTTTAATTTCTGTTGCTTCCCCTGTCTTATTATCCTACCTGCATGGTAATGTTCTACCCAGGACTCCTGACTGTTGAAACTATTACTGCCTACTTGTGTAACCTACTAAACTTGTAAAAGTGTATTTGAGAACTTTTATGCCTCAGGACAACACTTGCTATTTCATCAGGTTTTCTTATATTAGTGATAACCCAAGCCACTTTGGTTTAATTTTATTTTTCAGTTATTCTTTGGTTTTTGGGGGTGATAACAGCAAAGGGAAGCACTTCATTTACCTATTTTCTTTCTAAATTTCCTTTTATCCCTTGTTTGGGAGAACATTATCATTTTTTTATGTTTGAAGCCTTTTTTAGCTCATATCTTTTTAACCTTAGGTACTTGTTCTAATCTGAGGGTTGTGTTTAATTCTGACTGCCCTAGACATTTACTTTGCTTTTAATACTTTTGAACCTATTACAAGATATGTTTTTTGGAGATGAGAATAATTTCCAAGGTTGAAATCAGCTTTCATGTCTTACATGAAGTTGAATTCATTAGAATTATTCTCTAGAGTTAATTATTATATCCATGCATCCTGTGCTCTCATTAGAACTCTTTCTTATGTATGCATGAGTAGGGGGAAAAATGTCGGAAGGATATTAAGACTAAGCACTGAATAGATTGTATTCATGGGTAAGTCATGAAACAAGAACACAAAAAAAAAGTCTCTTTTATCAAATGAACCATGTTAGAATTCAGGAGAAAGATACAGCAGTGTATTGCAGTCATGATGTATTACAGATGTTTAGCAAAAGGGTTTTTTAAGAAAAGACATAGACAATGACATTTGTGTTTTCTGAAGAGAAAGTTGCATTTGTCTTCCAAAGTAATTTGGTTAACGTTTTCAGGGAATTTTAATATCAAGTAGCTCAAAAAAAGGATTAAAAAAAAAGTATACTTGATAAAGATAAACCCAGATAATACCACTGGTCCATGAACAAGCTCAAAACTCATTGACATTGGAAGAAATAAAAATTCTGGGGTTTTTGTTGAGTTTAGTGGTTTTGATTATGAGGTTTTTTGCATTGCATGTGTGTGATGCACACTTTTTCTCTCTTATTAAACTGTACAATTACATAAAATGCCCCACTATTCACAAGAAAAATCTGCTGGAAACATGCTAATTTTACTGATTTTTTAGCTGGGAAATATGTTTAAGATAAATAAGAAATATGTGGAGAAAACCCAGGAAGAGTAAAAAAAAATGCCAAGCTGATTAAATATTGTCTTGGCAGAACAATGTGGTTGCGTAGTTATTTTTTTGGTCAAGTAAATGTTGAAAATGTAAAGATGTTTATTTATTTGATTTCTTGGTTGTTCACAATTGAAATGAAAAGATTTGAATATATAATTTGCCTTGACCCATAAACCCAGCCTGTCCAGAACCATCTGAACCTTCCTATAATTCACCAGATCAACATTCTCCCCCAGCTTGGTGTCATCTGTGAACTTGCTGAGGGTGCATTTGATCTCCTCACCCAAATAAAGGTATTAAACAGGATTGGTCCCAGCACTGAGCCTTGGGGAACACTAGTTTTACCAGCCACCAACTGGATGTAATTCCACCACTCTCTTGGCCCAGACAGATTTTTTCCAGTAAAAAACACATTGATCTAAGCCAGGGTTTGCCAGCTTTTCCAAAAGAATGCTGTGGAAAGTTGGGCCAAAATCTTTACTAAAGTCCATGTAAACAATGCCCACAGCCCTTTTCTCACCCACTAGTTAGGTGCACATCATAAAGGGAGATCAGCTTGGTCAGGCAGGACCTGCCTTTAATACACCTGTGCTGACTGGGCCTCACCACCTGGCTGCCCCATATGTGCTGCGTGATGGCACTGAAGATGACCTGTCCCATAACACTCCTTGGCTCTCAGGCCAGAATGATAGGCTAGTGGTTCCACACATCCTCTTTCTGGTACTTCTCATGTCTAGATGTCCTTGACTCCTTTGCCCTTCAGGACTGCCTCCCAAGAGACTTTGTCCATCAGTCTCCTAAACAAGTCTAAGCCTTCCCCTTGGAAGTCTAAAGTGGTATTTCTGCTGATCCCCTTATTACTTTTCCAGGATTGGAAACTCTTCTTTCACGACTGCTGTGTGAAATACAGCCTCTGACCACTGCGTCACCCACTAGTGCTTCTCTGTTTGCAAACAACAGGTCTAATGGGACACCCTCTTTAGTTGGTTCTCCCACCAGACAAGGAGACAGCTGTTAGCAGAACAGATTCATCTTGGGGAAAATTATCTTAAATTATTGCCAATTAAATACGTAATCACTCATTTCCCTTGTGGGATACAGAGAGAAAAACCTTTTAACAATCCCTTTGCCTCCCCCTTTTCTCAAGATGATCATTAATCCTGCACTACAAAGCACCATTGTCCTCGCCAAGTGGTTCCAGGGAATGTAGTCAGTGGGATTGAAAGTCAGTACACTGTACTTCCTTTCTGCCTCTCCTTTCTCCGCACACTTCCTCTGCCCCAGTGTGACCCCTCTATATTCTGCAGTTCCCCCAGAAATACCCTACTGCAGCAGGGTACAGACAATACAACTCTTCCACAAGAACTTCTCCAGCATGGTGTTCTTCCCCTCCCTGCTTTGACTTTGGTATTCCCTCTGGTCTCTCTCGCTCTTTTTGTTCTTTCTATATCTGGCAGTTTTCAACCTTTTTACATGTATTTTTGAAAGGACACCAGCTGAGACTGATGGGCTCAGTTGTGTCCTTGATGGTTTTATTGGAGACAGATGGAGCCAGCTGTAGCTTGAGTGAGGTAGACCATGATGTCTTTCCACAGAGGCCTCCCTGCAGCACCCACAATGACAGCATCTTGCCAATGTGCTGCCAAGAAAAGAAAAATTATCTTGTTCTCTAGAGAAAAAACTACTATAAAGCTGTTTCTTTCTCATGATGAAGTCAGTTATCCAGGAATTTTAAGCTCTTGTTCTTGAACTTAGAGCAATTTGATGAATGTGTATTATACGTAGTTCGTAATGTTAATAATGATAAAATAAAACTTTTAAACAGTGATTATATTTAGGATTTATCCTGAACTGGTCTGTTTTTAGAAAGAGGCTGGAGAGAGGTACTCTTCAGGTACTTTTCCACTCTCTATTTTTAATCATAACCAGGAGTTTTAATGTCTTATATATTATACATAATTAGTTGGCTTGTATATCGGCCTTAAGGAAACTTGCCAAATTTTGTCACAACCATGGGACATGATTCCAATAAGGCGGAATAGACAAATATACAAATGCCTATGTTCATGTTTAGTAGTATCATTATGCATTTAGGATTTTACTGTGCTGTGTGCACCAAACATTTTACCACTGTGAACATGGCTTTCATTTAATGACTTTGAGGCAAGCTGCATTCTGAGCATCTGTTGGGACTGTAGGCATAAGCAATTGCATTAGTTACCTTAGTAAATAATTCAAATGAACACTGAGATCACTGATTTTTTTTAATCCCATATAATCTGCTGAAAGAAAGATTTTCTTTTATGTCAAGGCTGCTGGAACATCAGTGCATCATGATTCCCAGAGGCTGCTCATTTCTTCCCATTCCAAGAGTTATAATTTAATGTCCCTGAGAAGTAATGTCTTCCTTTTTTTTTCCTTAATATTTTCATGGTGTGCTAATGGTGTACACATAATAATTTATGTTAAGAAAGGATGAAACAGTTCAGTGCAGTCATAATGTCACTTTTCCACAAAAGCAATTGATGTTGTAAAAATGTCATGTGATCATAACAACAGGCAATAAGAGAAGCATAAAAGTTCATTTTGATAATATATTAGCTGTGTGAAAATATTGGAATATCATGACCGAATATTGAAATGTTGGTTCAGGCTTTATTCACAAGTCAGCTTTACTTGGCTGTTGAAATTCACATGCAACAGTGGTACATTTTTTTACCAGATCGAGCATTCGAGAAAACTGTTGTGTATTTAAATGTGTGCAAATATAATTTGTTTCATCTCAGTTGTTCTGAGACTTGTGTAATCCTTTGAACTGTGAGCAGATGACATGTCTGTCACAGTTTACTTTTAACATTTGGTGAGTGAAATACTTATGTTAAAATATCCTGTTAAATATGAAGGATCAGTTTTCCATACATCAGTTCTCAGAAGCCTATGATATACTGTTCAAGCAGGGTTGATGACTTTTCCTGGAGAGAAGATAAGATCAGAAAACTGTCACTGAGAATAGTGTGACACAGCTGCTTTTCTAGAAAATAGCAACTGCAGGATTTGTGATTGGCTGAGAGAGGAGCTTTAGCCAACAAAAGCTAGAAAACTAGTGTGGATTTTGTAGAACACACAGTAATTTATTACAGTGAATAATTAGGCATTATGCTTAAAATTATTTCCTAAGGTGAAAAGATCAAGAGCCATTTTAAATACTGGTATATAAAAAATGTAATTAACTCTTTTATGGTAATAAAATAGTTTTGTTTTCCCCACAACACTTGTATCAATTTTACTGTTGTTTCACCATGTAACATTATGTGCAGTTAGTAGAGTAAAAGAGTTGCAAGGAGCAGTTTTAAATTAAGTTCACGGGTAATTTAAAAGGAGCATTATATTCTCCTCCTGTTCTTAATGGCACTCTCAACTGCACTGATGAAACACAGCCATTGATGGTAAAGCAATATCATTAGGAAGCAAATCCCTGATTGAGAATTTTAACCCCATAAATGAGCTGCATAGGTACTTAACCTGGGAACTCCCAGGGTATTTTAAAGCATATTTCCAATTAAATCTGTCTTGAGGAACAGTAAGCAGAACGGTACTACATTTTCTTTAGAGTTGATGGTATTATTATTTTTCCTTTGACCTGATCTGCTATGAAGACATTTGAAGACATTGGTTGATGTGTAGAATGTAGGCTGGAGTTCTATAAGTGCAACTTTACAGTTGTCACACATTTTGAGAAGGGCCACCTGCTTTAGTTGACATGGCTTTGTGCAAGGAGATTGAACCAGATAATCCTTAAACCTCAGCTATTCAATAATTTTATAGGATAGAATAGAATAGAATAGAATAGGAGCTGAATAGAATAGAAATTACCTTAAGTGTGTTGGTAGCGCTTTGATTTCATCATATGTTAAGGTAAGCAATGTAATTAATGCCAAAGCCATGCAACGATCAAACTGAAAACTATGTTCAACTTGAAAGCTCCATAAATACATTGACATGAATATTTACTCCATAAATTGGGTATTCATATATGTATGTATATGTATACATATATCTAATCTATCAATATTTATATCTATATCTATCTGAACAAGTGATTCAGTGTTACACATTCAATGGCGGCAAAAAACCTTAATATGGAGAAAAATTAATTCTGTGGTCTTTTTAGCAGAGACATGTATATGAATATTACTGTATCTTGTCTTATCTTTATTTTTCTATTCTAAAGAATATAGACTCCTTCCAGGAATGTATCTGGTTGGTGTTCAGCTAATGATTCTTCAGAATCTGTAATTCCTTTTTTAAAAATTGTCTTCATGTTCAGGTAAATTAGGATCAAATACCTGTTATGACCTATGTTTTCTTTTATAGGACAACCATGCTTTTAGATATGCATGCTTTTTTTTGTCAAAAACTACAGACGCCCAGATTAGTTCAACTATTTTAGAATACCATAATATTTTATTCATTCTTTTCAATAATAAAATAGATTATATTCTATTTAAACACATTTATAGTAAATATGATCTTTAAACATCTTAACAGCTACTTTCTTCTAGAATTACACCCTATTATTCTAAAAGATGCTGTTTTTTGAAAAATCCTATTTCCTCACGTTCCTGATATATACCAGCCCAAATATAAAATTTTAAATGCCATGTGATGACCTCAGAAAACCAAAACCACAATCCTTATAAAATTTTCACAGGTCAGAAGCCCTTTTTGTCACAGTATCCCAAAGTATGAAAATTTAATATCTTATAAAAATGTGCCATTTCTGTTTTTTCTTTCTAGATAGAAATTCACAAGAAATTTAACAGCAAGTATTTTTAATGTAATACTACTCTGTAGTATTCTATTTTAGCATTTTATATAATATTTAATTTTTTTTTTAGATGTGGAAAACAAAATAAATTTTTATGACATTCATATTCAGCTATGACCAACTGTATCAATGATATGCAACCTGTTAAAGTCTAATTCAGTATGAAGTGTGTGTATTGGTTTGAAAAGACAGGTGTCTGCCAAGGAAGGCAGAAGCCCCTGAAACAGAAAATGTAAACCACCTCACTTCAAATTGTTATAATTTTGAAATTAAAATATTCTCAGGCAAAGATATGGGAATACAAATAGCAGTTCTTTACTAGGGAAACTAAAAATACAAATGTAATAGTGCAAACAACAAAAAAAAACCTACTGACAGTCAGAATACAACCCGACACCCTGTTGGTCAGGGTGTTGGTAGCAGTCCCATTACATGGTGGCTGCAGTCCTCCTGGAGTGACAGGTATTGTTCTGTTGGAGCACTGAGCCTGTAGAAGGGTGTAGTCTTCCTCTGAAGGTCCAGTGGCAGTGCAGATGGGCCTGGTCTTCCTCTGGGAATTCAGTGGAGAAGACAGCTGCTCCTCTGGGAATCTAGTAGGAAAAGGCTGCTGTGGTCTTCCATATCTCAGATTATACCCAGGTAAGAATGCTTGGCTCCTCCCCTGCCAGGCAGAAATTCTCACAATGGGATGATGTAATTCTGATCAGTCATGCAGTGACACTCAATGGCCCAGTAACAGCAGATGTCTCCCCAGAGGGAGGATTGGTTATGGAAGAGATAAAGAAAACTGCTCAATTAACAGAAAATAACCACCTCTAGCAGATAGGAATGGAATACACACCCCCATTTCCAACCTAAGACAGTGTGTTAGACCTTTACCTTCTACCAAAAGCCCTAAAGAAGTTATTGTATTATTACAGTACAATTTAGAATTGTGACAAAACAACTCTGCACACTTCAGGCTATTAATTACAAAATAGCTAACACATTATTATGACAAGAGAATGAAAAGGGTGCCTGTCAGAGACCATAACTGGCTTCCTTGAGAGACTGATACATTTCAAAATACAGCAGAAGTAAATCTTAAAATAGACATGCTTTGTTGTCCAAGACAAGTCACCTGAGCTTTAATTTTCTCTGTCATTATGACAATAGCAATTCAATGGATTAAAACCCTGTTGACCTTTGGTGAATCCTGTTTCCATGACATATGTCTTGACGTACAGTAGTACTGTACAGACCTTAATGATGTTTCTTGATGTTTCTCAATGTTTCTTTCCTTTCAAACAATGGAATGACAGGGATGGAATTTTTGATTAATTATAGAAATTTAACTATTTCATTCTGTCATCTCTTAGGATTATCATGTTTTTCCATAGAGACTTATTTCAGTTTTACCTAAATATATCTATTATTGTCACTTTAAAAAATATTTTGCAGAAGTTTAAGGTGGCAATTTTTTCCACCCATTACTAAAATTTTGTTCTCCTGTTTACCATTTTAGTACCTATTACTTCTATTTTTTACCAAGGATAGCAAAAATCAGTATATGTTAAAAACAAAGAGGTAATATTAAGATTTCCATTTATTATTGCCAAGGTTCAGGCCATACTCTTCAAATTTCTTCAATTAACCCGCACAAATACATTTATATAGACCTCTTTGCTTCCATAGATGAGTATCAAGTCAAAAACTTATTTTAAAAAATCTCTTTGGGAGTGGTTAGAGATTATATGGTTTGTGCACTTAAATTCCATTATCATTTTACATATATTGCATAACTTTAAAAGTAATGAGAGTTGAAAAAAAAAATTGGTCCTGTACCTAATGTTGAACTTCCATAAGATTCAATGATGCAAAAAATTAATAAATCCTTACAAATAGGAATTTTGAGTCCTTCATAGGAAAAATAAACTCCTTGAGCATTTCTCAATTTATATGTATATAAGCAAAGGTAATGAAGATAAGTGTGTGTTACTCTTTTTATTTATCTAACTGCCTGCTAATATAGTATTTCAACCCTTTGAATTATTATTAAAAATCTATAGTTCCCACAAAATTGCAATCTTTTTACAGGCATCCACTTCATGTAGAGATGTATTCATATGGTCACATAAATATTTCTTAAAAGTTAGTGGACATTTAACAGTTTGTAAAATAATGTTGTACCATTTGTGATGAGCTTACAGTATGATTTGCTGTACTTTAAGAGAATCTCTATATTACCCCATAGAACATATACCATACTTTTATGATTCAATGCAAGTAAAATGTGTCTTTCCAAGTTTTATACAAAAGATGCAATCTATTAAAGTCCAATATTTAAGAGAACATAACATGCAGTCGATATTCAACTCTAATTAATTAAGGTATTTTGATTTGATCTGAATGATTATTATTATTGTCTATCATGAGTTTTCAAGTGAAGAAACATACTAAAGCAACTGAAGGAAAACATTGTTTTCCTTCAATATTTAGTGTACTGTTAACATATTATATGTCATTGTATTTTGTTACTTTGATCTGCAAAGGCATCCTCATGAGTAAAACATATAAATATTTAAGAAAGACCAGTGATGTTCTTTTATGTTGTGTTCTGTGTACTTTTAAGCACTATAATAAGGTTTTATTTTGTAGAAATATTTCAGTTGATTTAAAATTATGGCATAAGAGGTAAAGTTTTCCATAAGATGTCTAAAGCTATTATGAACAATAGATCCTAACTGGTTAGGCAAAAATATTCTTCTGTCAAAGTAGTACATACTGCATTCATGAAACTTTTTTTTTTTTTTCCTTTTAAGGTATATAACAAAATTGTCCAAATCTAAATTCTTGATAATGGTCTTTCCAACATTCAATCTATAATTGATTGCTATCTTTTTCTGACTGCATTTTTTCTTTCACAGATTGAAAATAAAAGGTGCAAATATTATTCGTAGTAAATTATATTTACCAGAAAAATATTTCTTCAGTTACTATGTGTAGAAAGTGAGTCATAAAAGAATGAAGCTAGTAATGAACACTCATTAATTATTTGTATTAGATTGGAAACTTATTAGAAATTTAGCTATGCTAATGTTATTAAGAGTCAGCTTCTGTTCAGGATGTTCAAGTAGAAAGGAATGACCTGTTACAGAACATTAAGTATCTTTATAAAGGCGTTTGTGTAGAATTATTTCAGTATTGACTACATGCCTCTAGGGCAAATTTCAAGCTCTGTTGTAGGTATTTTTCTTGTTTCATGATATTTTGAAACTGAAACATTAACCTGTTTAGGTAAAATCTGTAATTCCATTCTCTCCTGTGCTGAAAAGAAAATGCTGCCTGAACTCACTATTTTGATGTAAACCATCAGTTGCCTGGATTTAATGATTGCAAGGTGCTGTTATTATATAAAGCTGAAGTCATATCATGCCTTTTGTGAGAGCAGAGAATACTTTTATGACCATATTGGGCTGTCATGAATTTTTTTGAAAGAAAGTATGATCAATTTTGACCAGCTTCATGCAGAAGTGGCACAGTAAATCTCTCACACACACAGGCTGGGAATAAGAAAATTACAAAACCCCTATTTTGATTGATGTTGCCAGTTAGTCATTTTCAGCAAACTGTTCACAGATGCACCTTACCCTTTTTCCTTCTTCCTTTCTTAAACATTTTTTATTGAGAAAATGCTATACTACAGCTTCGAAAAAACAATTTATTCAAAAGCAAAGGATATCAATAACAAGATAGAGTATTATCAGCTCAAATGGCACATGAACTTGTAGGTCTGTAAGTAGATTCTGTGTAAAGTATAGCAGAAGGAATAGTATTCTAATCTGCCTCATTCAGTTCCTAAATCAGATATGAGAAAATCCATTATATGCTGTGCATTAAAGGTTTCAAAATGAATATACCTTTCTGAAACTGCTGCAGTTATATGGCCAGAAGTACTACTATTTTAGGGCTTCATTCTGCTATCTTTTACATAAATAGTATTTTTGCAGTAGAATTTCCTGAGAGCAGGACTGAGCACAGATTTGAGCACCCATCTCCTTGCAATTTGTGTTTTTCTTAATGAATACTGAATGTATTCCACAGTTGTATGCAAAGTGTTGCTAACAGGTAAAGACAGAAGTACAAAAAAGTTGTGAATAGCACATCCTTGTGACTCTGAATGTTGATTTGAATTAATCAAATTATATTCTGAGCTGATATTTTTCCTTCAGAGCTCCCACACAGTCCTGTGCTGGAAACCATGTGACAGAAGTAGTAAATGGTAAAAAGATATCTCCATAGCCATACTCGAAGCTTTACAACCCTGGGTTATTTCTTTTGTTTGTTTTTGCGTTTTGTGGGTTTTTTCCTGGGGAAGAGGTATAAAAAGAAAGTAATTCCTGGATAGATATGAAAGAAAAAATTATCCTTCAAATTACTGAGGAGCGGGTGCTGTTAATGCTTGTCTTCTTAGAGACGTTTCAGTACTTCATGAATGACCCCTACATGTCGGTGCTCTTTTGATGTTGTCCTCTGTTCCAACATAGTGAACTAAAGGATAGAACCTAACTTATGTTTTTTTTTTATTTTATTGGTTCAAGCAAAGATTTAAAAACACTTTTAAATTATATTGTCCTCAGAGCTCCTGCTTCCAGAGACATTGCTGTCAGCTCTGTCAAAAAAGTATTTATAAGTATCAGTGTATATCAATATCTGGATGCCAGACTCAGATTGTCAGGGAATTACTAAGAGTAATTACCTCTCTTGAATATCTTTGGTGATAACAAGCTTGATCAGACTCATGACAAACACTAGTGTAAAATGCCTGACTTGATGTAGTCTTAGTGAAACTTACTAGATTGTGTTTGTTTGGGATATTTTTGCATTTGGTTTGTTTTGGTTTTGGGGGTTCTTTTGTTTGGTTTTGGTTTTTAAAATTTATTTTATTTTCATAAGGAGTGCTTTAAAGATTCTCTGGATCCAAACTTTCTCTTAAACAATGGACACTTATAGTGTCTCCACTAGTCTGAAGGACACAAGGGAAATGTTTCAGGTTCTATAATTATCAGCTTCCAAGTACAGAATGTCTAGTTTACAGATTTATGTCCCAGCAAGATGGACACAGTGGAATGGGCAACATAAAGGTGATATCATTACATAGTAACATAAGATACCATACACATCTGTCAGAGATATTGTTACCTGCTGACTTTAATTGTTCTGTCCAGTGCTGCTTCTCTTGTTCACTCTGTTCAGCCCTTGAATTTTGCCATATTTCAGAGATAACAAAATTTAATTGGCATGATAATTATTTTGTGACTTTTAAGAAGACAATTCATCCTACACTCCCATTTATTAAATAGGATCAGAAGAGTTAATAATACTTTTTCAGTACTTCTCAGCAGCTTAGACAGTTTTGTTTAAATTTAATTTTAAAGGATTACATTTTCATTTTAATATTCAGCTATCAAATTTCCTTTAAAGAAATAATAAAAAAAAATTCTAGAAGCATCCCATGGTGTGATGAGAATTGAGGAGTTGAATTGGTCTGATTTATGTATGCTCTAAAATGTTCTTTCAGAAATACCTTAGCAAGAATGAAATATATTATCACATGAATCTCTCCTGCTTTTTAGACAAATTATAGCAGGGATTTTCTTAATGCTTTATTAATTTGTTGTCAACTCTTTCCATTATTTTTTTTTTCTGGAGATAGTTATAAAGATTTTGAAGACTGACCATACTGAACATTTCCTTACTTTCTAAATTTTGCTTTTCACCTTGAAGAAATAACAGATGTGCAAATTGGAGCAGCATTGTTGTTTGGGATGATGAACGGATACATAGAAGAAGTATTAAACGTTCATTTGCAGTAGCCAGGTTAGACCAGAGTGAAGTAGAAAACTACTTGCAAACTTGATTTTAGCTTTATATACATAGTGCAGAGAGCAGAGCTTGTGAAACAATGTTTGGTACTTTGGGAAGAGCAGAAGGAAGAGAAGGATAAAGGGGTGCTGGTTCCTGGCACAAAAGAAGACTAAGAGGGATGTAAGGGTGGTGTGGGGAGCAGGATATGACTGTGTGTGCTGGCTGAATATCTAAGAATCACTGAGGTACCAGAGGGACCTCTGAGGGCTTTAGAGCCACTGACTCACATGGGAGTTGTAGGACAATGTGAGCAGTCTTGGCAATACTCTTTTACTCTTTCAAGCTGTGTCTCAGAGGGAAACAGATTGTTCAGAATAAGGAAAAAGGGCAGGAGCTGGACAGTTGAGGAACAGATCTTTCAGCTGTAAAGCTACAGAGAATTCAGATCAGCTTGCCGTTTGCATCATACTGCCTTTTTTCAAGGTCATGAATATTTCTTTATTTCATTTATTAATTTAACTAATGGGCATAATGTAGATTTAGAGAAGAAGAAACTAATTTCTTCTAAGGAGAAGCTATATGAACAAGAACATCCAAAAGAGATCTCCAAAACATATATAAGTCATAGAAGCTTCCCAATATAATGGGAACAAAGAGTCAAGGTCTTAAATTAAAGTTGTAATAGAGAATTTCCAGTCTCTATTGAGATTGAGACTGAGGATTGAGGTCTAAAGTTTGAATTACTGTGATTGTGAAGGCAACTCACTTTAAGAATTATGTATACCAGGCACCTGGGGTATGGGAGAAAAGCTACTAGTCACAGTACATTTGTTACCAGTATAGGAAGGATATTCTGGAGTTTTATCCCAGGATAAGAGAGACTTTCATAGTCTGAAATATTGTGAGAGGTGTAGGATATAGGATGTAGGGTGTATAGATTTTTAATCTTATGCATGAAGGTAATAATCATGCAAGGAGTAAAGATTCAAGTACATCAGAAACTCTTGAACTCTATTGAAAGAAGATTTGATCTGAAAGGAAAGGTTACACCTTCATTCTAATGGAACCAGACTGTTATAACACAAAATTTAAAAGGTCATGGGAAAATGCTGCTTGAGAAAAATTGTCAGGCACAGAAAAACATCTGGTTTGAGTTGACAGGGCCAAAGCATCTCTGACTGACATTTAATGTGTTTCTGCAAATGCCATAAGGGAAGAAAAAAAACACCCAAACCACAGACAAACCAATAAATAAAATAGACAAATAAGATGCCTGAATGTCAGATGACTGGGGTATGCAACATTAAGTCGGCAGGCTAAAGTAACACTTGCTAGTGCTAAACAACACGAATTCTGGCATTCTAAAAATAAAATGGGACATTATAGTTCTTGGCATCAATTACCCTAATAAGACAGGCATGTCAGAGACGTGTGAAGGAGAGTAATTAGTAGGATATGGCTAACACCTGTGTGAGAACTGTGAAGTAGCACATACTGGAAGCAGCACTGCATTTGAAAGATTTCATAAAACCTTGTAGCATAAAAATGGTCTTGCAAAAGGGAAAACCCCGTTGTAATACTAAAGATATAATAGTACACTAACGCTGGTCATTGCTCAAGACAAAAATCCAGAAACAGCTAACCAGCTGAAAATTTGGGCTGTTAATACTGACAGACATTTGTCCACAAAAAGACAGGATTGATGACATATCAAAATGGGATATGGAAATAGAATTTGGGATTTAATGGCTGACTACTATCAAATACACCATCCTCATTTTTATTTGGATTAAATCCATGGAGGCTAATTTGAGAGAAATATGAGAGCAAACTGCTTAATACCCTATAATTTAATAATTTAATAATTTAACACTATGGTGGAGACACTAAGTCAAGCAAATCCAGCACACAAACATTTACTTTTAAGAAAGAGAGCTACATTTGAGTTATCCAAAATCAAAGCAGACTGTAGCAGCACCACCAGAAGCAGTGTAAAAGGTGGATACTATTAGAAATAAATGGTCTTTAGAAGCCCCAAAAAATTGAATATTTATATTCAATGAGAAAACTAACAAAAAACCAATATTTTGAGGTTGAGAGAATCTGCCAGGAGGATATTTTGGCTTTGGAAAAATAGATGGCATACTCTAATGAAAATTGAAGGTATCATAAAACACAATGGATGAAATAGGCACCTAAATTAATTTTTTCCTGTGCTGTATTTCCCACTAACTGCATTCAGGTCCATGATGTACTTCCTTATTTACAGATTAAAGTTAAAGAAATTGGTTTCTTTATAGTTACTTAATTGCACATCAAACTGCGCTCAACATTTAAAAATTTGTCTAAAGGATTTAATTGCAGAGAAAGCCTAGAGCATAGTGGCGACTATGGTTAGACTTTGATATATTAATGGATATCAATTGGAAGGCATATTTACTGATCACTTCTTGACTCTTCCATCACTTAACCAACTTGTGGATGTAAAACAGGGTGTTTCAATTGATGTGATGCTGTTGGTGCATTGCCAGGGTATTTAAAGGCACTTCCCATTCTTTAACTTGCAGCAATTCCTCCTCAGACAGGTGCTCTGAGAGACCAGGAAACCTATAAGCTGTTTAATCTTCTCTATTCTCATGGCAGCTATACCTAAAACTCACCAATACCCTTTCATCCTTGAAAACTTTTAACCTGATTAATTGAAGGTAACTGTGCTCATTTGCTGGATTGTTTGTTTAGATGACCTTTAAAAGCCCCTTCCAAAGCATGCTTCTAAAACTGCAGCTACCAAGTGAATTGTGCAGTGATTTAGTAAAAATCATGACCAACTTAAGATTGACTCTGTGATAAGAAAATTTGTCTGGATTATTTTCCTAGCAGGCATCTCAATTTACTGTCTTCTCCAAATAACATGAAAAATTTAAGAGAAAAAGTGCAAATATTAAAATAGAGCCTTTCTGTACAAATCTGAACTTCTACTTTCCCCTTCTAAGTAAACTTAATAGTAGGATTTGAGGTGGATTGAGTATTATTTTCTTCCTTTCTTTTATGAACTTGGGCATTTTCATGCTTGTTGGTCACTTTGTGAATAGCTTCAGATAAATGGTATTAATTTTAATTGCCTAAGAAGTGTTACCAGAAAGTTGCACTGAATTCTGTCTAAACAGCTCTATCTCTTTTCAGAATACATTTTATTTTTCAAAGTCACAGTTAAAAGTTACAATACTAACTTAGAATATATTTAATCATATCATTTTATCACTGCCTTTTAAAACAAACCATATAATAACTTTCCCATCATAAAATAAAAGAAACTAGCCTCATTTTTTCTCTTGTTTCATATTAAGATAAACAGAACTTTACATAGGAAAGAGATGCAGAGAATACAGTTAACCAGGCCAAAACTTAGTGATTCATTATTTTCCTAATAAGGTAGCAAAAAAAAAAAAATTGAAATGTGTGATATGCACACTATCAGCAAGCTGTGTGGTGCAATTGACATGCTGGAGAAAAAGGATGCCTTCCAGAGGGACCTTAACAGGCTTGAGAGGTGGTTCCACACAAACCTCATGAAGGTTAACAAGGCCAGTGCAAGGTCCTGCACTTGGGTCTGGGCATCTCCATGCAGAAATATGGGCTGGGTGGAGAATGGATTGAGAGGAACATTGGGAAGAATATCTTCGGCACACCCAAAGGTTGGCCCACCAAAAGCTCTACATGGCTTGGCAATTTGTGCTTTCAGCCCAGAAATCCAACTACATCTTGATCTGTGTTTAAAATCAGCATTTCCAGCAGGTGGAGGGAAGCAATTCTCCCTCTCTACTCTGCTCTGGTGAAACCTCACCTGGAAAACTGCATCCAGCACTAGTGCTACCAACATCACAATGACATGGGCTCCCTGAAGTGAGTACAAAGAAGGGCTGTGAAGATGATCAGAGGGCTGGAGCACCTCTGCTATGAAGACAGGCTGAGAGAGTTAGTGTTGCTCATCCTAAAGGAGAGTAGGCTGTGGGAAGATGGTTCAGCAGCCTTCTAGTACCTAGCAGGGCTCTACAAGAGAGCTGCAGGGATTTTTCACAAAGGCAAGAAATTACAAAACAAGGGACATTGGTTTGAAACAGAAGGAGCACAGGTTAGGATTAGATATTAGGAAGAAATTCTATACTGTGAGGGTGGTGAACTCAGGAACAGGTTGCTCAGAGAAGCTATGGATGCCCCATCCCTGTAAGTGCTCTGAGCTAGGTTATACTGGGCTATGAGGCACCAGGTCTAGTGGAAGGTTTCTTAGCTCATGGTGGGGATTTTGGACAAAATTATCTTTAAGCTCCCTTCCAACATGAACCATTCTATGATACTTTCATATTCTTGAAGTACTCCAAAGAACTAAAACTCAGTTTGGAAATCTTTATGAAAGCTATATTGTCCATATTTAAGTGGGTTGGTATACTTTTTTTTTTTTTTTTTTTTTACATTTCAATAGTTAAGAGATAAAATAACTGTGTTATGCAATATCCCTGAAGTGAATGTAATTTCAATTTTTATATGGGACGTTCCTGTGAAATATAGAGTCATACCAAAAATGTAGATTCTAAAACATATTTTAACAACTTTTCAAAAAGTATGTATTATATAGATGTTAATGTAATATACTGCATTGTATAGATTTTAATGTAATTCTATAGATTTTAATGTAATTCTTTATGCATTACATAGATTTTAATATAATATACTGCATTATATAGATTTTAAAGTTATTCTTGAAAACAACAACAAAAAAGTTTTACTGGAAGTCTGTAGTTTATGCACATTACTTCAGAGTAAATAATCCTTTTCTATAAATTAAAGATGTGGGAAGTTCCAGGTAACACAGAGCTAGGGAAATGCCATTATATACAAATCATATGAAAATTAAATATATACAAAAATGCACCAAAACATATTTCCACTTCTCAAGCCTAAACGTTTTTAGTCTTTTTAGTCACTTTTAGAGTCAATTTCCCATCTCTCTGTTCCAATCTAAAGGAGAGGAAAATAACTCCTTATTAAAGTTGAGGCTTGGAGAAAGCAAGAGGTGAGCTGAGCAGAGGTTTTTACAAGATTTTGTTTTATTTTTCATTATAATCTTTGGATTCAATTGAATTGATAATAAATTAATTCCTTTTCATCAAGTCTGGTTTTGCCTATGTTAGTAAATGCTGAAAGAGCTCTTTGTTTCTAACTTGACTCCTGAGATATACATTATATTTTGTCTCACCTGTTCAGTGAAGAAATGGAGTGACAGAGTGGGTTCCTGGTCACCTGGTGGATAATCAAGGTCAACACACAACTTAATATGATGTTTACACTACTTTATACCAGTAAATAAATAAGAAGCAGTCCAAATCACCAGGTAAATCAACAAGCATTTTAAGTTTGTGACGATAAAGAAAAATTGCTTAAAGTTATATTTACCTAATTTCTCTAGGACAGAACTTTGTTCTGAAGAAAGAAAAAACAACAACACAACAAACAACCTATAAAGTAGATCTGGTGCATAAACTGATTTGGACTTCTGGTTCCTTATTTTGGTGTATTATTTTTAATATATGAAAAAGAATTAAAAATGTTTTTCTTACCTCTTTCTTCAGGTTCTTTTGAACAGCAAGTTCCTATGGGCCTTGTATATTTTAATTGTTTTACTCTTTCTTTTCCTTTGCCCTCTCTATTCCTTGTTTCCCGGAGTTGCACTGATAAGTTACAGACCACCTTCCGCTGAAAATTCCTATTTATTTTGAAAAAATCATGACTGTTTACTAGAACTACTAATGGT
>WBNP01001579.1:1324683-1353061 GCA_013401095.1 Passerina amoena | reverse complement strand
AAAAACTTTCTTGTCTAAGCAATATCTTCCATGCTGTTTGTATTCATAAGCACCATTGTTGACCCCTTCATGCAGCAACTGGAGACCACTACCACTAAACAAAGTAAAACTGAGTTTTAATCACATTTTAGAGAGAGATTGATTGAGATATTGATTTTTTAAAATTATTTTTTTAAAGTCTAATCTAAAAAAATCTAAAAAAAATGCAAGGGAGGGAAGGAGTAAAGAGACTTCATACAATACACATTTTTTGAAAGTTAGCTGAATGTTCAGCAAAAATGAGTTGGCATGTACTATGCATTCCTGTATTCTTTTTACTGTTTTTCAGTGGAAAAGAGTACTTTTTGTTCCCTTCAAGCAGATTTGAAAGAAAAAAATCCAGAGATATTCCAAATAGGAAACAAATACCTAGTACCTTGGGGCTTAAAGGACATTTTATTTTCATGAGTTAAGACTTCCTCATTATTTTCAGAATGAAAGAGTCATAGGTCAGGGAATAGGTCACTCTAATGAGAAAAATAATATGTATAGATCTCTTCAAGAGCTATTGTATTTTATTTGTGGAATACTAGTATAGTTTTATCCTGTTTCTGCCAAGAACTTGTCCATTTTGGAGTTGTGTTTATTTTTTTGGTTTTTTTTTTGTTTTTTTTTTTGTTTTTTTTTTCCCTCTAGAACATTCTCTTCTCTCATGCTGCCATATAATTTTCAAGGTGGCTATACTCTGAATGAGAGAATTTCTTAATATTGAAACAGTAACAACTGTGAGTGCCTGCAACTCTGCAAAGTCAAACAGTACTATAAGGAGTTGGTGCAAAACAGTCCAGTTCTTTATGTGTTCAAAAGAACTAGGTAGTTCCACAGGTTCTCATTCCTCAATCCATATCTTGCATCTGCTGGAGCATTTTGTATAATATATCTGATGTGAAAACCTGCCACATACACTATTCTTTAACAGCATGCAGAAAGGAAATTAAGCAAAACACTAAGAAAAGCTTAAAACCTTTGTTTTGTTTTGTATAACCACCAATTAAGAAAAAACCTCAAACCAATAAAAAAACTGCAAAAAGCAAAAAACCTTACCAATAAATACTATAATTTTACAATAAAGGACATTCTATTACATCTCAAGAGACAGTGAGCCAAATCTTTAAACAAAAATTTTTGCATTTCTAGAGAGAATCCTTGATGTGAAATGAAAGAATTGCTGAATTCCTATTAAAAATAGGGAATAAGGAGTCAGATTCCTTGTCTTGCTCTACTCTGCAGTGGCGACCTGTAAGATAATATCTAAATGGACAGAGACTTGATTTGAAGGGAGAGTTCCTTTAGTTTACTTTATGGCATTGCTATGGGACACTGAGACAATCAATTACAGAAACACTGGATACATTAAAAGCTCGAAGTCAAATTGTGTGGCTTGTATCTATTTGTGCAACTACGAGAACCAAAACAATTCTTCTCTGCGATCAAGCATTACTCCTTTGCTTCTCTCCTCAAAAACATAAAAGTGAATATTTGACCAGAGGCAGGGTTCACTAAAGCAGCAAAAACTATTCTCCAGAGAATAAAAAAATTGAGATTTTTATGACAATATTGTCCAGTTGTAGGATAGAATAAATGGGAAAGATAATTATGGAATCACATGACAAATAAGTTCATCTTATGTCAGAAGAAAAGAAAGAGTCTAGCGTGATTTAGGGGGAGGAGGATAGGAGGAAGAAAATAGGTTTTTGTGGTTCTGAGATCCTGCCAAGAGCACAGTATACACCAAATCTTATTAAATGAGGGAAAAAAGCACTTTCTTACAGCCTAAGACTGGTCATCTGATTAAAAAAACATGTTTCATTTGGCCAAAAATATACGAAATGTGTTTGAATTTCCAGATTTTCAGTACAGTTTTCGTCATATTAATCATCTAAAATTTAAAATAAAGTATGTTGGATCATGGGTATTAAAAACCTTCAGAATTACCCAACACTTATTACTTGCAAATTTTTTTGAAATGAAGCCAGGTTTTTATTGGCAAGGTATTGAAATATAAACAAAGATATTTTGTTTTTGCTTTTTCTTTTATTTTTCCTTTAGTATAGTAAATACTCTTCATCTTCCAAATAAGCAAGAATGAAGCCTTTTGTAATTTTTCAATTAATTTATGAGACAATAATTTAATTTTCAACATCAAATTGGTACTGATTAGCAATGTGCACATGAGTGTTTTGGATTTAAATCATTAAAACTGATTTTATAATGTCTTTATTCTATGATATCCTCTCCAATTAAGGTATTATATTTAACTGTTGGCAGAACATTTAGCAGCTGTTCACAAAATCTTACATAGACAGCAGTTGTTTGTAGGTCACCTTCCAAAATGTGAAAGTACGTGTCAAATGAAATTTCAGCCATATAAATCTTTAGTGTAATTCTAACTAAAGTCTTCATCAACATAAAGTTGTAAGGTGAATGTGCTGAATGTCAAGAATCTCTTCCATCTCTCTCCTATCATTTTTCAATGCCAGATAATTTACAAAGCATTGTAATCTAATTGTTGGTTCTAATCATTCGGATATGGCTTGCTGTTTAATTGGATTTCTTTTCTGCACACTTCTTCTCAGTTTGTAACTTATTCCTTTCTCATTTAAGGATGCATCAGCCATTACCTTTTCCATAGGTACTTCCTGACTACAGAGATTCTTCTATCTAATTAGCACATACAGTTGTTCTCTCTGAGAACAAACTTTCTGCATTTCTTTGTACTTATTCTCCAGGTCTTCCAGGAATTACTGCTCCCTAATCTTTCTGAACCTTAATTTTCTTTCTTCTCTTTTTATATCTTTTCACAGAATCACAGGATGCTTGCATTGGAAGGCACCTCTGATGATCACATAGTGCAGGCCCCTGATACAGCAGGTTCACTAGAGCAGATTGCACAGGTTGTGGTCAGATGGCTTTTGAGTATTACAGAGAAGGAGGCTTCAGAATCCCTCTGGGCCATCTGATCCAATACTTTGTCACCTACCTATTAAGATGGAACTTCCTGTTTCATTCAGGTGTTTTCATGTGGTATGAATTTTCAAGAAAATCAAAATACCAGCAGTAGGAGGCTTCTGAGAACAAAAGGGGATCAGATTAAAAAAAAAAAATTAGTATGAGGAGACAATATTGTGAGGCAGCTGAAAATGTAGATGGGGTCAGAAGGGGACAGGTGGAGGTAGGTAAAAAGAGATAACATGATCGAGGACAAGATTCTTTGCAATTATATATTGAATTTTATCTATTGACATTACTGGGAAAGAGCTAGGCTACAGCAGCTGTAAGTCCAGTCATACAATTTGATAAATGCCTGAGAGTTTCAAGCAAAAAATTAGACATGGTAAAGACTATGAATATTACTTTAGCAAACTAGTTATGAGCTGAATCAGTAGGATGGATGTAATTATTATTAATAGGAAATTGCCATGTCAAGATGAAGGATAGTGAAGGCATGAATGAAATTATTTTTTTCTAAATCTAAATTTATTCATTTTGAACACCTAAACTTTTAAACTTTTAGGTAAGAACAATCACACATTTTTAGATGTATGCTGTATGCAAAAAAGGTGAGAGGAATTTGCTGAATCCTATTGAAGCACACATTTTCTGTATTCATGGGTAGATTCATGGGTAGATTCAAATGCCAGGGTGTTTGCATATGCAAGGAAGAATAAAAGTGTCTATTGAATTGTAAATATGGGAAGCAATGTAGCCAACTGAATGCTTATGTGAAGCTTGATTGTAAAGTCACATAAACCCAATGATTACTGTTAAAGTGCTTGCTGCAAACAGAGAACTGATCTCTTTGTGAGCTAAAGTTCAGTGATTTTACCTTAAGAACTTCACTTTTTACTAATTTAGAAATTTTTGTTTTGTTTTGTTTTGTTTTTTGTTTTGTTTTTAACTGGAAATAAAACAAACAAATGACAACGCCAAACATAAAGCCAAAAACTCAAATTCAGAAGCATGAGAGTTTCTGAAAGCTCCAGAGGTTTTTACAGCTTCTTGAATATTTAGGATTCTGTATATTTTCTGTTTCATACCCATCTTTGTTTCCGTTCTGTATTTGGCAGAATACAGCCTTCTGTAAAATTTCCTATCTGTCCTAGTTCTCTATTAATGTTCTTTGCGGTATCTTAACAAAACTGTTAGAGTCACAGTAGTAAAAAATTTCAGAAAATGTAGCCAACAAAAGTGATGATAAAGAGAAAGGTGCTAGGGGGACAAACAATACAATATAGAGAAATCTTTTGGCCCAGTGACCCATAACTTGTGGATTGCTGGAATGGACCTACAAGGTTCACCAAATTATGTCCTGGCCCTGCACTGGACAATAACAAGAATCACACCACATGTCTTTGGATGGAGTGCTGTCCAAACTCCTCTTGAACTCTGTCAGGCTGGTGTTGTGAAGAGCCTGAGGATCCTCTTCCTGTGCCCAACCACCCTGTGGGGGAAGAACCTTTTTCTAATATCCAAGCTAAACCTCCCTGGTACAACTTCAGGCCATTCCCTTGGGTCCTGTCACTGGGCACCACAGAGAAGAGATCAGTGCCTGCCCCTCCTCTTCCCCTCATGAGGAAATTATAACTGCAGTGAGGTCTGTCCTCAGTCTCCTCTGGGCTGAACAGACCAAGTGACCTCGATCACCTGGTGTATGGCTTTCCCTCTATCTTTCACCATCTTCACAGCATTCCTTTGGATGCCCTCTAAACTTTTTATATGCATTTTATAATGTGATGATAAAAGGAGATTTCTATGTTTGTGACTAGGCTTTTCTTTCTTTAATGTGCTTCAAATAGAGAGGAACGTGATTTATCTAAATGGTTGCTCTTTAATTTATAAATACACTGGGACATTTTTCTTTTGGCATTCTTATGTAAATTCATCATTTTTATTTTCTCACGTGAGAGGGGAAGTAAGATCTGCTACTGACTACTTCTGTAGTTCTCATCCTGGGACAAAGTATTTTTTAAAAGACTTGACATTTTCAAATTATAAATCACCTTGTGCTTTACTGACATAAATATTTTTTATGATATGCAAATCTTCTCCATCAACAAAGGATAAAAATTAAACATTTTTTACCAAAGACAGGTAAGTTACAAGTAAACAAAAAAATTATTATATTTATTTGAAATAAGTATTAAAAAATGCTTAAAATTTTAGAGGTATGGCATCTCAGTTTATCTCCTATTATACAAGTGAACAGACTTTTTACATTACTTCATTTAAATTTATGTTCTGTGATTTTGTTAATCACTGAGCCAAGCGAACGTAAAATTGATTCACTGCCTATCTATACACATAGAAAATCATACTCACATGCTGAAATTGTAAGAGCTTAAAAGTCACTATGAGAAGGTCAGTTTTCTTCACTGTGAATGGTACTTGCATGTTCTGTGGACGTAGCATTTATTTCTATAGCTTGATCAATTAAAGTACAAGAAATAATAAAATCATAGAATCTTTAAGGTTGGGAAATACCTTTAAGACCATCAAGTTCAATGTTAACCTAACACTACCACCAATGAAACATGTCCTCAAGCCATAGTCATGTGTTTTGAACACTTCCCCAGGGACTTCACAGTTTCTCTGGACAGTCAGTTCCAATACCTTACTATCCTTTTAATGAAAAATGTTTGCCTAATCTAAGTTTCCACTGGTGCAAGCTGAGGCATTTTGCTCTTGTACTTTCACTTTTTACTTGGAGAAGAGTCTGACATCCACCTCACTACAACTTCCTTTTGTGTAGTTGGGTAGCAAGTGAAAATGTCTCACCTAAGCCTCCCTTTCTCCAGTGTAAACAACCCCAGCTATCTCAACCTTCATAAGATTGTGTCCTATGTCCGTAAGTTTTAAGTCCATGGCTGTAAGTCAGTAAATTTACCATGAACAAAAATCCTGTCACACCGATTGTTACTTTCAGCCTGAAGCACCTGAGAAGGCAGTCAGCTTGGAACAGGTGTACTCCTTTCAGCAGGAGAGGGACGGATTTGCTGTGGCCATCCTTAATGGTGTGCTGTCTTTTGCTGGGGTGGAGTTAATTTTTTTCACAATGGCTGATATGGGGCTGTATTTTGCATTTGTATTGTATTGATCACAGGGTTGATAATACAGAGATGTTTTCATTATTGCTGAGCAGGGCTCACACAGAGCCAAGGCCTTTTCTGCTCCATACTGCCACAATGGCAGGAAGGCCATATATTTGGGATAGGTGACCCAAAAAAAGACCAAAGGAGTATCACACACCATATGGCATCAGGCTCAGTGTATAAGTTAGGAGAAGAAGGTGGAATGGAGGAAAATCTCCCCATGACGGAGCCTTGCTCTCCTGGAGATGGCCGAATACCCGCCTACCCATGGGAAGCAGTGAATCAATTCCCTGGGTTTTTCTTTGCTAGCATGTGTGACTTTTGTTTTTCCTGTTAAACTTTGTCTCAACACACCAGTTTTCCAGCTGTCAGCCTTCCAGTTCTCTCCACAATCCCACTGATGGCAGACTGAACAAGTGGTGATATGTTCTTTGGTTGCTGGCTGGTGTTAAACCACAACAAATAGCTTCACTGTTTTTAGGGGAATGTTGAAAGACATTATTATTTATCTTAATTAATAAAACCAGAAATCAGTATATTTTTCTAAACTGCCCGGTTAACAATAGATTGGCCATTAATGCCATTACAATGAAACACAAGGTTGCTACTTCATGAGCTTCATAAAATTATGTCTGTCTTCAGAGAGAACAGTGATGGTTGCCTGGTAAATCGGAAGTTTACACAGCCCCAGTAAAATCACCACTATGTGTCCTGTGGTCACTCTGATTCTCTACTTCAAGTGGCAGAGTACAGACAGAGTAGGGGCAGCATGACTGCTGTTTCAGTCATATGTACTGAAAGTATTTATTTTCTAATGTTAAGCAGCATTCACATAATCCATCTGATGTTTATCATCTGATGTTTATGTCAGCTGTTGTAATGGCCACATATCAGAAAGATACAGGAGGTCTCCTAGATTTCTTCTATTGAATAGATTGAGCACTATCAAATGAAGCTGTAAAAGCCTGAACTAGAATTCCAAGTAACACAAATTGAGTTTCCAGACTTACTTCTCCTTGTGAGTAATATAATTATCTTGATCAAATTTATCTTGCAGAAACATTTTTCATTAAGCTATAGAGATGTAGGAAGATGGACATAGAAACATGATGAAAGTAGGTTGTTCAGAATGCCTTTGGAAACCTCTTTATGAGTGTCAAGGTGTATGAGCGGGACATATTACAGTCTAGACAGGGCTGCACTTTATTATGTTCCTTGAGATAAATCCTGATCCAGCTTACTGTTTGTTATTGCATTTGTTAAATTTAATAACATGGTTTTGGAAATTGATGCTCTTAAAGTACAGTTTTCTGGAGTGTTTTATTTTAAATGTTAAGCATCTGAAAGCGTTAAAAAATTCCTATTAATTCTGAAAATTCTCAGTGAACATTCAGCAATGTGTAGATTACTCAATACCCTGAGTGCTGCAGGTTACTTGGTTTGTTGAAAGCTCAGTTGTAAATCTGCTTCTGCTATAGCTGTTAACTCCTAGCACTTTCATCACTGTGGCAGTGGTGTCTTTACAGTGGTGTTGGTGTATTGAAGCACTATAGTGTCTCTATGTTAACTATTAAGTAAAAGACTCCCACAGGCCAAATATTATGGTGTAGCTCTGATGGTGACTTACCCAGTTTCTCATATGACCTCTGTTGCATAGGCATTCTTTTAAGATTATGGTGTTATTTCTTCTCTGTGATTTTATATAAAATATACATAACAAATAATACAATGTAATGTAATCTAATGTAAGATAATATAATTAATATTATCATATCATATCATATCATATCATATCACATCAATGTTCTTGGATCTCAAATAAATAATTCTCCATTCCATATATTTGGTTTAATAGCATGCTGTTCACAACTCTATGTTACAGTAAGTAGAGTAATCTCATAATTCATTTATGAAAACTGAAAAGTACAAGAAACAGCTGTTGTTCTGATATTCCTCATATTTGATTATATGTCATTTTGACACCCATTGTGATACTGTCGATGTTAATATTTTTAAACTAGGACCTAATTCAAGATCTCTGATGCATGAGGTAATGGAAAACGGAAGCAATTATATGATATCAGCTGTTGGTATGGTGTTTTCTATCCATATCTTCATTCCTCATATCCTGTTTCTTTGTGTGCCTTACACTGCTCTACTGAGCCTATCAAGGCTTCCTTCAATCAGCATTTTCTAGCCATGGCAAAATTTAATGCCTTTGCTTCCACCCTTTGCCCTGGCATCACTGTTGATAAGATGGACAAATCTTCACTGCATGTTGGACAGTGGAAAATTCAGTTTCATGGAAAATAAGAAATTATTTCCCAGAGACCAGTACTGATCATGTTTCACTTGTTAGACATAAATAGCTGAGTACAAGTAAGTCACTGGTCCTTTGCTAATTTTGGCTTGATTTTACGTGGGCAGCAATGTTAGAGCTTTAACTTATGGGTAATGTCTGACAACTCTGTGATCTTCTAACTAAAGTCTGCAGGCAACAAAATTTCAAGAAGGGAAAAGTGATTGTTTTGGTATGAAAGAAGTGACTTGTTTTTGGGTAACTTATTCTCAGAAGAGGCGACGCACTTTAGCCAAAAGCATTGTCAAATCCAATATAAGGAACAGGTGGCTTGTACAAAATATAGCATCATGAAGTATTTTATTCAGGACTTGATTATATCATGCAACTAATAAATTAACCATATTTTTTTTTTTTAAGGAAAAAGAGTAGGAGCTCATTTTTCCCTTTACATATGGGATTTTTCTTTCACAATTATACCTATCCAAGTTATAAAATGAAGAATATCAACTTATGATTGCTGTCGCATTAAATTTTATATATTTCATTCCATTGTGGAGTAGAAAAGGGAATTTTTTGCCACTATAAATAGTAAAATTTCTTTAGTTAAATGTGATTCATATAGCCTACCTTCATAACAACTTTCCTCATCTTAAAAGATTTTGAGATGCTGAACTTCTAAGTGTGACATTTGCATGTGCTGTTAAAATACTTTGATCAATTTTGATACATTGTTAATGAATTGCCTGTCTTCCTCTGTGGTATCTAGTAATGAATTAATGGAAGCATGCAAAATCAGAAAAAATTCTTCCCAAAATCCAATCTAAACCTCCTCTGAGGCAACTTGAGGCCATTTGCTCTCATTCTGTCATTTGTTTCTAGAATTTCACGCACATACAGACACACAATTCTTTCAAGACATCAAATGTATCCAGTCTCTGACAGACTGAAATTGCTGCCATCTGCGGTCAGTGCTGCCACTTGCTGCATCCTGACACCCACAGGACTCCACTGGTGTTGGTCCTGCTGTCTTGGGTCCCTGTTCCAAGGCAGGGAGGAAAAAGAACTGTACTCTCAAGCACCAGCAAGTGGTGGGCCTGCCCTGGACCTGCTCTGGCTTTGCACTACCAACAGGAGCTGCAAATTTCACTATGAAATGGTTTTCCCTGGCAAAATGCAGCTTCTAGAGCTGCTTGAGTTGCATGTAAGGCCAAAAGGTAAGAGGCAAGAGAGGCAAGAGAACTCTTACTTTATTCCCCTACTCTTTAAAAAGACCCCTGGAAACCCCACAGCCATACAGTTCCATTTCTGGCCCCACTGTTGGGTGTTAAAGAGACAGTGACAATTTTGGGCACAGAGAGATATAGAATATTATAAAATTTTGTGTTTTCCAGGACACCCCAGAATGAAGTGTCCTATTTGTAACTGCCCTTTTTGCGCAAGTGCAGTTATGCCACCATTATATAACACTCAACAATGGAGCAAAAATTATAATGTTTGGTGGTACCTCCACAAGGCCAGAACCGAAACTTGCTCCTCTTTGCAGCTTATGCATATGCACACATGGTGTTTTATGCAAGTTTCACCACAAAATGAATGTTTAAGGCGTATGCTGCAAATGTAGTTAACCCTCTCCTTACAGACATGTATTTAATGTATTTTCCTTTTAAGGGTTCACATTCCCTGGGCAGCATGTTCCAGCACTTGACAACATTTTCCATGAAGAAATTCTTCCTAATATCCAACCTAAATCTCCTCTGAAGCAATCTGAGGTTGTTTCTTCTACTTCTGTCACTTGTTTCCTAGGAGAAGAGACTAAACCCTGCCTGAGTTCACCTTCAATTCGGGTAGCTGTAGAGACCAATAAGATCTACCCAGAGCCTCCTTTTCCCACCTCTCTCAGCACCTCCACATCACACTTATTTTCCCAACCCTTCACCAGCTCTCTTGCCCTTCTCTGGACATTCTCCAGCACCAAAATATCTTTCTTTTCCATGAGGAGCCCAAAAGTGAACACTGGTTTCAAGGCACAGCCTCACCTGTGCCAAGTCCAGAGGGATGATCCCTTCTTGAATCCTGCTTGCCACACTATGCCTGACACAAGCCAGGATGCCACTGGCCTCCTTGGACATCTGGTCATAGAGGGAGATCAGGTTGGTCAAGAAGGACCTGCCTTTCACAAATCAAGTCTGGCTGGGCCTGATTGCCTGGTTTGTCCTGTATATTCCATGTGACAGCACCCAATGAGATCTCTGCATAACCTTCCCCTGCACTGAAGTCAAATTAACACAATCATTAAAGGACAAACATATCTATAGAAGTGTGTTTTAAAAACTTTGTAATTAAAGACACAATTTCTGGAAAGAATTATTCATATAAAAAACCATCACTAATATGACTAAGCCTGTTAATTTGGATGCCATTACTCAAATTCAAAGCAATGTAACCTGGAGGAGAATTGGCCCCATATGACTTCTAAATAGATAGTTATCAGTTAAATTAACTGATGTTAAATGAATGTGTCAATTAAATAAGCATAAGTATAAAATCTTTCAACTTTAGATTTCTCCAGCTCTGTTTGGCATGAATACAGAAACCTTTATAGAAGTTTCAACTCTGGCTAATGACTTTAATCCCTTAAAGAGTTTTCGGGAGCTGAGACACTATTCATCTTTTGTACTTTGTAACTTAACACTTTGGAAAAATAACTTTCATCTATATTAATTCCAAAAAAGCAGGTGGACCATTTACTTTGATTCCCTTAAAATAATCTAATTTCACAGAATTTATGATTCACTTAAATTGAGGCTGAGAAAATACAGTGCTATCAGTGCTGTCATAAGTATGTATGTATGATTCAAAGTAAAGGACAAAGTCTGTAATAAGTAAAAATAAGAATCAAAAGGTTGATTTTGGGTTTGAAATTGGATCCTAAAGTCTATAATTGTTCGAGGGCATTTTGTTGTCCTTCCTATTTCCTGCTATGAGTACTTCTTTTCTGTTGGCTTACTAGTGTTTGAGATAATAACTGAACAATAAAAAGAAACACTGGGAAAGTCAGGATGATCTGGTATCTGATCCCTTTGATTTCAAATGGGATTTTGTCCTGAAATTCTCTGTAGACCTTACAGCCAAGTTGTCACATAGATGCTAGTTCAGGACCACATATATCAAATGGAAAACTATTAAACTATTTTCTCAACTAGAACAAATGGCTATTTAGCTCTTTATGGAGCTTAGCTAATAGTGATAGGAACATAATCCAGAGCTGGAACCATTTTAAACAAAAATATTTATACAAAACTATTTCAATGAGACATTCTGGTATTGCTACTTATGTTTTCACATGGTCCAGTAAGTTTCCTTGCTTCTTTCCACTAGTTTCTGTCCTCTTGTATTTAAAGAGTGTGCTTTGTATGATGTACTTTTGAGGCATAACAATTCACATTCTCTCCTTCCATCCCACTGTACATGCAGCAAAAATTTAAAACAATCACATTGCTGATCCTAAAAGAATAATTTTTTTCTTTTTCTTCTTTTTTTCTTTTTCTTTCTCTTTCTTTCTCTCTTTCTTTCCCTCTTTCCTTTCTTTTGTCACAACTTTTCCTTTACACAGCAACTTCCTTGAAAGGCACACCAAAAATTAGAGAGCTATAACATACTGTCAAGACATAGTTTTCACCTGTGTCCTGGGATGATGCAAGACGTGGAGCTTTCTAGACAGTAGAAATATTACTATTCATCATAGTAAGTGAAAAAAAGTATTAACTTGTCTGTCTTATTTTCTACTCTGTCTAAGGCTCAACGCCCATACAAGAATTTTCTGGTGTTTTATATTCACATTTTTTTTAAATAACACAATGACAGAAAGCTGTTTAAAATTCAAGTCTTTAAAAGTTTATCAGCCAACAAAGTGACATTATGTCAGTCTTTCTCTTGACCACAAAAGGCTATTTATTTTCTGGGTTTTTTTGGGGTTTTTTTCTGTATGTGTGTGTGTGTGTTTGTGTGTGTGTGTGTGTGTGCACGTGTGTGTGTGTGTGTGTGAACAACGGACTGACATGTATGTCTTCTTCCATCTTACACTGGTTAATTTCTACTGATTATTTAACTTTTTGCATACAAGAACTGCAGTCAAGACTAATATTAGGCCAAAGTATTCTAAGCACTGACCATTTTCAGTTATGATCTCATCATCTCAGCATTGATAAAATCTTACCATAATGACCTCTACTGGAAGATGAACATTAAAAGGAACACTAACTCTGCAGGTAACTTTCCTATAGTATTTTCCTTGCCGATCAAATCTTTGATCAATCAGCAAACATTAATTTTGGATTTAGGGGTTTAATACTTTACTTACTGCAGTAAGAAAAAAAGAGATAATTTTCAAAGAAAAATCTACAGCATATTACTCTTGCTGGTTAAAATGATGGTTAAGGAAGAGAATACTCCCAGTTTAATGTGAGAAAGAAAAAAGGGGGGATGCATATTTAAAACCTCAGAATCATTTCAGTTTTTTAGACGAAAAAATGGGGTATTGCTGGTAATGACTATATTATTAATCACACTGATATATTTCAAGTTTGTCATATGATAATGAGTATGAGTACATATTTTGGAGTTCAGGGTAGCTGATGAAAATAGACCATTTAAAGCTCTTCCATTTTCAACAAGTTAAATTGGATAATATCATGACTTGTTGTTTGGTTTGTTAAGATTTCAGTGGAGCCAGCAGAAGCAGTCAGCATTCACCAAGTTAAAAGCTGTATTTGTATGTGCCTCTTGGTTCTCTAGAGGGATAACTGTCCACACAAAGTTTTGACCTCTGGTACTGGGAAGGGGAAAAAAACTAAACCAACAACTGTTCCCCATGATTCTCTTTCATGCAACTTCTGAGAAAAAGTACACCTCTGCTACAACTGTCTAGGAATATCTTAGTTTTAAGAGTATGAGTATCACAAATTGAATAATTCCTGAACTATTTGAAATATTGTTTTGAACTTCACATTTCAGGAAGTGAATTTGAAATTAGCTGTACTTTGACCTGTAAAAGGTGACTTTTTCAGTAATGCTGATGAAAAGTATTCTGGCATAATTATTCTGTATATTCTTTACTTAATTGATAAATCATTTCAGTTGAATTTGAAATTATGGAGGCACTTCCGAAAAAAACCTGAGAATTTAATTTCTTCTAAAAGTCAGATACAGGAAAAGTAATATCCTCTTATCTTTGTTAAACAGTAACTAAACTTACATATTTTTATAAGGAAGAAAAGGTCCCTTCATCTCTAAATCAATTCAGAATTAGTTCACAAACATAAACTGAAAACGATGACCTCAAGAACAAGCCACTCATTTGTTCTGTATGTACTTTGCTGTAGATGGAAACATAGACTAGCCATAGAAAGGAAATTCCTTTAAATAAGATAAGGAGATTTTTCATGTTTTCCTTATCTTCTTCTGGTAAACAGCCAGGTGGAAATTTCCTTCACGTTATCTTTTCATTACACTCTGTATATGTACATTTTATCATGCTTGCTACTTACGTTTTAAGCCCATAATTTCAAAAAAGTGCAAATTTTTAAAAGTGAAAATTTATATAAATATTCTATATTCATTTTTAATTTATATAAAAAACACTAATTCTAATATATTCCTATAATTCTAATATATTCTAAATTCTAATTCTAATTCTAATATAGTCTAAATTCTAATTCTAAAATAGTCTAAATTCTAATATAAATATATTCCTTTAAAATTACAGTTTTATCATCAACAAATCTGCACGTTAAAATATCTTACAACTTTCTTAATCTGGAAAAAGCTAAATGTCAGACAGATTTACCAAACTGTCAAGTGTTACCAACTGTCTGAACAAAATTGTTAACAGAAGATTATTTTGTGTATTCTTACTGTAGGGCAAAATAAATGGATGCAGTCTTTGCTATTGATTTTAGTGAAGAAAACCAAGAGCACTATTAAACACACTTATTGCCTTAGTGAAAATAGTGTCAGTTTGATATTGCTTTTGTCTATAGCTGCCACTCCCACCTCTATTTCTAAATTCTACTCTTCATCCTTTTAAAATTGTAATGTAGGGCTCTGGCTAACAAAATACTTTCCCTTGTTGACTAAGAAATTTGTAAATTTCCTATATTCTACCTTATAAGAAAATTCTAATGGTGATGGATCATGACTTTATCGTTACTTATTAACTCAACTGTGTGTCTGTGTGTTTTACAGTGGTCTGCACCAGATGCTGCAGAAGTGGATCCAGCAGTGGATCTGTTGACTTGTATATGCTAGGGCCAGGAACCGGGGAGACTGAAATCCAAATGCACTTGGTGGGCAGGCTGTGGGTCTGAACCAGGCTCTTTGAATATATACATACTCAAATGTATATATTGTCAGTTATGGGCCCCCGTGTAGCTCAGTCAGAAGGAGGAGGTGGTTGGATCTGTTGCTGTCTACGTTTCTGAGCGCTCTGCGTGCATCTCTCTGTGATCTATGCAGCCAGCTGTGTATGTTTACATACATGGAGCATAAAGTGTTCTTTGTTTGCATGTGGCTTCTGGGAACCCATCTTCAGCCTGTTTGGCCTTCAATAAATGGAATGGCATCATCCTGACTTGTAGAAATTGTTTTTTAAATATCCAGTGTGATTAAAAATTAAGTACTGAAATTTTTTAAGCGAAGGATTTTGTAGTTTATAATGTTTAGGATGATGTATCTATATTAAGTTTCCTAAAATAAATCTTATTTTATGGAGTACTGAAAGAGAAATACAGAATCCAGAACCTTTTCTTCATTCTCCCTTCTCATACAGAATTCAATCTTGACAGCTGTTTTCTTATGGCTGTTCAAATGGCATTTGATTGCCGTTGCATTTTCTATTTCATCCTCCTGTACTTTAATTGGATACATAAATATGATTTATCTAGGCATATGTAGAAAGACTTACATTTAGAAGTATGGGTCTGTAAAATAAGTTAACAGTTAGATAAATCTGTTTGTTAGAGATAAGGTGTAGATCCACCAAAGTAGAACCTATAATTCCACAAATTCTAATAAAATGAAGCCATAAACTAAGAAGCAGAAAAGAAAATAAGCCATAAGAAAATCAGCAGAAAAAAAGTGTGTAATTTTGCCCTTACTCATAAACTCTGGTTTCTAGCTAAATCTTGCCTTTCCTGTAATAGTATACTTGAAATTCAGTTATTCAATTGCAGGTTTTCAAACTTTTGCACAATGATGATCACTCCTCCACCAGTATTTCCCTCTTTATTTGATCCCTTGACCCCACATGACAATTTATTTTTGACACATTATGATTTCTGTCTTTTTGCCATGTGAGAAGTTTGACTTGCTTGAACTTTCCAGGCAGGTTGTTGGATGCTTTTTTAAGTCTTTGATTCAAGTGACCTTGCAGGCTCTGTGTTTTAATGCTGCCTAAAAGAACACATTTTTTTCCTCTTTGAAGTTGTTCTTCTATGTGTCATTCACTCTGTTTGTGTTTGCATCATCTGCCTTTTAAGTAATGCAGTAAGTCTTTATTATTTACAGCCTATATTTCCTGCTACATTTCCTACAGTAAGCGAAACACATTCTTTAGTTCCTTTAACAATAATATCACAATATAGAGAGCTCGGAATGTTAGTTCCCTTAAACTCAAAATTTCCTTTTTCTTTCAAATATTTCTTGCATTTCTTCAGTTTATTTTGAAAAATTGTGTCAATAGATAAAGCAGCACACATTTTAGTGACCTCACAAGTGCCAATACATTATTACAGAACACAGGTACATCAGTTCTCTCTGAGCTGTCATCCTGTGTGATTCTGGATTGTTATCACTGATCCTTACAAAGAACCTGACCGGCATCCCACAGTATCAAGAAAAATTCAGTAGCTGAAGACAGTAAAGAAAAACTAATATGATGATTAGTTATCCTGAGGATGTCTTAAACATTGGTCATAACCAATGTTATAGAAAATAGAACTAGAAACCCTACAATATTTTTACTGAAAAAAAGGGTAGCTGTCATATTTTCTTATTTTCACAGCTTTTCCCATAATGAGGAAGTCTTTTAATCACAGAATCCAAGGATGGTTTGAGTGAGAAGGGGCCTTGATAGATCGTCTAATACAACCCCTCTGCCACGGACAGAGACATCTGTAATCTTTTATAGACCAGTTTGCTCAAAGCTCTGTCCAAACTGACCTGGAACTTAACTCCCCTTCATCTCTTGCTCCTCCTCTCCTGCGGAGGCCCTGGGGAGCATCCCCTAAATCAAATCCATTGGCTCCTTCCCCTGTTCCTAAGTCTGTTCCTACGTTCTTGAGCCACTCCTTCACTATTCCCTGATTGGTGCTTATCGTTATACTGCCCAGAGACCAGGATCAGCCCCTGGGCCCCTGGCGAGAAAAAACATCTGGACCATCCATATATGTGTGCTTGGAACCTGAACATCTCACTGCACAGCTGATTTAAACATCTGTGGATGTTATGCAAAGGCCCTTTTTATTTCTTTACCTTGGACTTTACTAGCAGCAATTCAGGCTGCTACACTCTCCTCTTCCTCTTCCTCTTCCTCCCCTCCCCCCGTCCCCAATACTCATTCAGTCCATACAGAAACTATGTCATGAACAAAATTTTGCATTTCAGCAGCACTTCAACGAAAAGAAAGTACTTCATGAATTTAATAAAACCATGTAAGAAAATCTTAAAGATAATCTAGAATTTCAGTACTTTTTAATGATCCCTCATACAGTGACTTGTAAAGCTGCTCTAATTTCCTTATATCTCCCCCCTTTATTACATTTATTGCTCACCTAACTGTGATGGTCCCCATGGCAATAATGTACAGATGGCTGCTGTTAACAGAGACTACAGGTTATGGTGCTGAAATGAGTGTCTCTAAAAAAAAGAAAATCAGAGGATATCAATTCGCTCTTTCTTAGGACTACTGATTAGTAGAAGAACAACTTTTTACCACAGTAAAAATTTTGTGAAGCTGCTTCAATTAACATTATCTTTGTTTACAACACTGCAAACACAGAGCATAAATGCAATTTTAAATTATTGGAAACTTGCATCTGTTGTCATAGCTAATTGGTTTTAAGTCAGTAACATTTTGTCACTTCAGCTCTTTCTTTCTCTGTTGTCTTTTTCTGTCTTCTATTTCTGTCTCTCCCTACCTCTCTTTCTGGCTGTATCTCTTACTCTCGTTTCCCCCCTCCCCTCCCTCTCTTTTCCTATCTTGTTCTCTATTTTCAAATCTATTGATTGATCAGGTCTACTGTCTAATTTACAATAAATGAACTCTCATTACTGTGTGAAATTTACATAAATTAAGTGTTTCAAGTTAATATATGTGATCCCAATAATTTGTGGCAATATGTTGTGACCATATAACACTCATTATGAGAAGTTATGATCATTGGATTTGGCATGGTGTAATGGTAATTGCCAGACTTGCTGCTGACAACAATAGAGTCTAAATAATCAGTAATGTTGAAGGAGAGTGGATGTGTTAACAGTCTAAGGAACATAAATGAGTTCATGGGACCTGATGAGATTCATCTGCAGGTCCTGAGGGAACTGATAAAGAACAAGCTGGATTTCCACATACAGAAAGTTGTGGTCAGCAGCTCCCTGGCCATGTGGTGACCAGTGATGAGTAATGTCCTGTTGGGGTCAGCGTGAGGGCAGACACTGCTCACCATCTTTGTTGCTGACGGAGAGCAGGATAGAATGCACACTCAACGAATGCCAAGAACGCCAACAATACCAACAACATCAACCTGTGTGGTGCAGTCATGGTGGAGGGAATGGATGCCATCCCGAGGGACCAGAACAGGATCCAGAGTTGGGTCTTTGCAAAAGTCAATATAGTGAAGTTCAACAAAGTGAAACACAAGGTCTCACACCTGGGATGTGGCAAACCCAGGCACATATACAAGTTGAGCAGAGAAGTGATTTAGAGTAGCCCTTTGGAGAAGGACTTGAGGGTGATGTCTGACAAAAACCTCAACTTGAGCAGCCATGTGCAGTCATAGCCAACCATGTTCTAGGCTGCATCAAAAGAGGAGTAACCAGCAGGTCAAGGGAGGTGATTTTCCCCCGCTACTCTGCTTTTGTGAGACCCCCACCTGGAAGTACTGCATGCAGGTTAAGGGTGCCCAACACAACAAAGACATCTCCCTGTTGGAACAAGTCCACGGGAAGACCACAGAGAGAATAAAGTTCCTTCCCTATGAACACAGGCTGAGAAAATTAGGGTTATTCATTCTAGGGAAAAGAAGGTTGTGTGTCATTGTCTTCCAACATTTGAAGGGGGATCATTCGTCAGGAGGCGTAGTTACAGGATGAGGAGGCATAGATTCAAACTGAAAGACTGTAGGTAAACATTAGATGGGAAAAAGAAATTTTTTGCTGTGAAGGTGCTGAAGCACTAGAATGGGTTGGCCAGAGAAGATGTGGGTATCCCAACCCTGCTAGTGTTCAAGTCCGGGTGTGGGGGCAAGGCAACTCTGAGATATCTGGTTTAATGAACAGTGTCCCTTCCCATGGTAGGGGGATTGAAACTAGATGAACTTCAGGGTCCCTTCCGACCCAAGCCATTCTGTGATTCTACGATTTGAATTACTGGTCCCTGTATTGGCATGAGAGGTATGTATTCATAACCATCTGTCAGCTGGACTTTGAAGTATCCATAATGACCTTTTCAGCCCAATGTTTGTCCCATTCTTCATTCCTCTTCATGCCTCCTATAGTTCACACACTGGTACCTCACTTCTTATGTTCCATTACCTCACTGCTTATGTTTCATTACAGGGGCGCTAATATAGACTGAGTTAGAAGATGTGGTAAAGGCAAGTAATGTTCACTGGTAGTTTCTTGTCCACAAAGCCAGTTATTTCATCATCAAAGGACATCATCTTCATCATACCTCACTTTTATTATTTATTTTATTGGAAATAAACCAATAAAAACTTTAAAAGTTTTACATTTTTCTTTAAATATCTATTCCATTGTTTTTTCTGAAAGTATTATTCGGCAGGATGTCCTTATAGTGTTCTACATAAATCTTCACAAATATTGATATTAGATATTATTGATATTAAAACTAAGACATTTTAAAGAAGACTAAATTATGCTAAAGAATAAGGGCAAAGGTTGAGATATTTTCCTAATTTCTGCTTACCTTCCAGCAATCAATTTTGGGCTGGATATGATTCCCATGCATACTAATGGTGGTAACCTTGTAAAAAATCTGTCCCTGTACAACAGAAATTGCAAATTACAAAGCACATATTACTAAGATAGGTAGTTATAACTCTACATGCTACAGCTTTTTACATGCTAAATATAGCACTTTAGATCATAACATATGGGTTTCATTGTATAAGAACAGATAATTTACAAGAAAATTTTTTACTAGTTTCTGTTCCAAATAATCTTTTAAAATACAAAATAAAAACTTTTATATTTCTTTTTCATATTTCATAAAATTTACAGCAAGAATAAAAAATCACAGTATCACATTTCTGATTAATAAACTTTCTATTGTGTAATGTATTAAACCAAATTTTTTCTGTGTCAGCACATAAAATGTACACAAAAATAATGAAATCAATATTTGCAAAAAAAATTTCTTAACAATTTAATAGTAATTCTTTAATATAAACTCTGCTTCATTAAGCATGCTTTAACGGTTTTGGTACATAACATGTTGTATTAGAAGTAACTGTCTTAAAGAAATTTATAGCTTTAACCTCTAGAAATGCTTGCCTAGACTTTCAAAACAAGATGCTAATGCATTTGGAGTAGTGGGTTAAACAAAGTTTAGAAAAATATGGCTTGGCTGAGTTACCCAGAAGACCATGGTCACTCTCTCAAAATAGAATGAGCCTAGGGTTGTAACTGAAAAATATTTTAAATTATCTACTAATTAACTGCTTGACCCAAAGAAGCATATGAAACCATTTTCTCAAATAATGTATCTATCTGAGGTGAAAAAATACTAACATTGATATTTTGAAATATTTATTAATATTGTTTTAGGTTACATTTCCACTAGAGAAATTCAAAAGTTTTCTATCATCTATTAAAAATTAATAATATTTTTAATTCTATCAGGATCTTGGAAAATATGTATGCCTTGTGTCAAAAATAGTCTTGCATAAACAAAGTTTTCTATAGTCTCTAGCAGCCTAGCATCTGTTATCTCAAAATATCCAAGTGTTTCCAATTTTTCATAAAATAACAAGACATGTCAGGCAACTACAAAATAAGAAATAAGCAGAGTGATTTTTTAATATGCAATTGTTCTAACGATTGCAGAGCTAAGACATTTCCATCCACCAGTGTCTATGATGTTTTACATATTTATGAATGAAGTCCCAGACTACAATCAAGCTTGCCCCTGTTTACAAATAAAAATGTGTAAAGAGGAAAATCATAAACTCTTAAGATTTTGATTGGATTAAAACATAATAAGGTGCCTAAAAGTAACACTTTTACTTCTAATTCTACACAATTTGCTTAACGTTTGCATCTGTGACAGAACTGAAATCTGAAGTGTATCTTTTTGTTTCTTCACCACTATACTTCCAGTGAGAGTAGGTTTAATTGATTTTTTAACTGCAGTGTACAAGAACACACAAGTCAGTTGTGTTCCCAGGCATCCCAGTTTATACTCATTAATGAGAATGTTAATCTAAAAAACCATTCTTTGTTTCATAATTGGTAGGAAAAAAAAAATCATCTTTCATGGATTGAACTTTTTTTAGAAGCGTGTTGACTCCGAAAAGTAACAGAACCAGAGTTACTCTTAGGTGTTGTAAAATAATTCTCAAATATGCAATAGAAAGTGTAAATTTCATGCACATTAATTGATGTATTTTGTACATGACAATTTGCAGCAGTCTGGCAGGAAAGGATGTCCCGGCTAGCAGCCAGCAACTGCCAGCAGAACCGGGGGCACTTGTCCCGATAGCTTCAGCTTCAGGATAGCGCCTCAGGAGGCAGCCGCCCCGTGCTTCAGGAGTGGGCACTGCCAGGTGCAGGACGAGGCCAGACAGCGGCTGCAGCCAGCAAAGAAGGCAGAGAGCGCTCTCCCATCGCGGCAAGTCCGTGTTAACCAAAAACCGCACAGGAAACCAACAGCCGAAGAGAGCAGGGGAGGGATTTAATGAACTTATAAAGGGATTGGGCGGTAGGGGTAGAACCAACTTAGTAGCAAATGGGAATCCAGGGGGGAGTGGAGAACATAAGACTGACACATGAGAAAAACCAATCAAAATAATTGGAAGGAGGGGCCCCAGCCCCTGAGCCAATCACTGTGTGCCCAAGACAGAATGTTCTAGAAGGAAAGATGGAGTCAGGGAGTGACTGGCAGGGCACCGGGGTGGGATCGAGGGAAAGATACATTAGGTTTCTAGGGTAACCGGGGAGGGGAATACCTGGATACATTGGGTACCATAGGAACCAGGGTGACAGACACTTAACCGAGTGAGGAGAGATAACCAGGGCAGAACCATTTGTAACTCAGGGGGAAACAGAACAAACCAACTCAGGCAGGGGGGAGCAGAACAACTTAACAAACACAACCCAACAACAATTCACAAATTTGATTTTTTATGTGATGAAAGATCTGAAAAGTTGCTTCAGTGTTCACTTCTACTTCATTTAGATAAAGATTTCAAGTCTTGTTGACTCAGATAATGTAAACTTTGGAATAACTAATGAAGAGAAATATTACATAAAAACATAAAACCACAAATAGCTCAGTTTTGCATTTCCCTTCTTGAAGGGAACATTGCACTTTGTTAGAAATTTGTTAAAGTGAGGAGAAACTGGGAACTGGTGCTTAGCTTACAGTCTGTCCCTGACCTGATTTCTGATCATGTAGCCTAAATATAATAGAAGGGGAGTTTCTTTTTTTCCCCTTAGAAATAAAGACTGCACATGGAGAAGATCCTTGGAAGTTATTTTTTTCTGAATTTTAGTTAAAATATTCAGACCAGAAAAATATTTGATCAATTTTCATCAAGTATGACAATGACTTTAATTGTTCCACTCTTGCCCTTGCCTTCAACAGCTATTATAAAGTAAGAAAAAAGATAAAAATGCTGTCTCGTGCTAGCTACAGAATCACAGAATGGTTTGTGTTGGAGGGACCTTAAAGATCCTCTAGTTCCAAATGCTCTGCTTTGGAGAGGGACACCTTCTGCTAGACAAAGTTGCTCGAAGCCCCATCTAACCTGGCCTTGAATACTTCCAGTGATTGGGCTTCCACAACTTCTTAGGGCACTGTTCCAGTCCTTCAGCACCCTCACAGTGGAGCATTTCTTCCTTATGTCCAATTGAAACCTACCATCCTTCAGTTTGAAGCCGTTCCCCTGGTCTACTCTATGCCCTGTAACTGCTACATAATAGGATATTAAGAAGCAATACATTCTTGAGCCTTATCCCAACAATCATCACCTCAGCTCTTTGGGCTGGAATCACATGATGTGGTTTTGTTGCAGATATTTTAAGTATATATGGTTTTCTGTTCTAATCATCTCTGTTTTTCTCAGCTGACAGGTAATGTCTGTCTGTTGGTGAAAAATATAAAATTAATTATAGCACAAGTAAGCCACAGAAGGATGATCAAAGTTGCAAACAGAATTAGACCAGAGAACAGTGATGCCACTATGCAATCTCTTAATTTCACATGATTTTCTAGAAATCAAATTAATATCAAGGAGAAAAAAACGAGTTTTTTTTAGACATCAGATTTCTAGAGGTCTTCCTTACTGTAGAATCCTGTCAGGTCGAGAAGTCATGAGGTAGACTTGTAACTCCAAGAAAACACCATTTTGATACACAATAACAAAATATTATTATTCATCAAACTTATTCCCCTCTGTATGAAATAAGAAAGCCAGAGACTAAGAAGAAGAACTGTGAAAAGAATAATCAGTAGGTCAAATTTTATTAAACCTCTCTTGAGCTCATTTTCTACTTTAGTGTGGAGTTGGAGATGTTAGAGAAAAAAAACCCCAACAAATCCTTCGCAAATATAAAAAAAAGTGAATCATGAAACCTCTTTGTTTTAGATCTCGCTAAGGAATATGTGTTCTATTTCATGGAAGTAAATATAACTGGGAAGGAAAGGTTAAAATATCCTTGAAAATACACAGATAAGTTCTATACAAATCTAATAAATTGAAGCTTTATATTTTCTTTCTTAGTATGAAATCAAATTTGATATTGAGTTCACAAAATATGCCTTTGCTGCAGGATCAGATTGCTTTCTAGAATGTTAAACTTTGAATATGTTTTTGTGTTTAATGCTTTATAAAATTGCTTTAAAATTTCATTCTTTTTCCTCATTTCTTCACTACTGTAACTTCTAGCTACATCAACTTCTAATGAAATTGTGAAGAATCTACAAACTCATAATTGTCAGATTTCAGCATTAACAGGTTTCTGTTCAGGAAGCAAGCTTTTTTCAGGCATTAGATACTGTCTTTCTCTTCATGTAAAATAAGAAAAAAAATTTTCAGAATGGAAGGGTTTATTTTTCCATTTGTCTCATTGAGATATTTCACAAACACTGATGTCCATACAGCCAACTGCCATTTTCACATCCCTGGCATTTTATTCTTGGCCAAGGGCAACATACAACCAGTCATCTCTCACACACTATCACTGTCTTGGAGAAACAAAGCAAAGCAAAGTGGCTATAAAAAAATCAGATTTCTGATCTCTGTTTTATTACTCACAGAACTTTATGTATTTAAAGTGGCAAATTAAGTACATGATAATGTCTTGACATTCATTATAAGCCTTTTAAATTGCCCTAATCTGAAAAAGGTCATAAAATAGAATCAGCCTTAATCCTCTTTGTATCAAGGTTTGACATGACCATTGCATCTTAAATTCGACCTGTTCCCAGCTGCAGACTGTTGATCCACTAATCAAATTTATTGTTGTCTATGCTCACCCATTACTTCTGTCAAAAGCTGTTGGGGGGAAAAATATCACTGTTGCTGAACACATTATTCAGAAACTTTAAAATAATGTTTCTTTCAGCTGAAAAAAGGTCATAGCATACTCTTTCTTTCTTTGGTTGTTCTTTTCTGGAAACCTTTTGACCTTTCATTTGTAGTTAAAAGGAAAAAAAGAAGTGTTTGCATTTCAGTTGTTACTGATGGACCTTTCTTTCCAGGTTAACAAAATGCCTTGCCTTTTTAAGGTTCTGAGTTTGGCAAATATGCATAAGTCATCACATATAGTCATGACAGATCGTGGCCCAGTGAAATTTACAGGCAAGCTGGCATGGGAGTCTGAAGTGTTAAATACTCAGTCAGACAGGGCGCTCTGCTGAGGCTGGGTTTGCACCCCACAACCAAGAGGAAAAGAAGAATTTTTTGGGGGGAAGCGGGGGATGGGGGATGAAACCTCTGATCTACATAAGAACAGCCCAGGTGCAGAGGGGGTGCACAGACACTACCAGAGGATGTTCACGGCAAACCAGCCTTTATTTCCCAAGAAGATGCATTTGAGTCAGATGAAAGGCTGGTAAGAAGAGGATCTTGTGAGATGGGGTAACACTTTTTGTCCTGACCAAGTCCTCCCTTAAACAAGTGGCCCAGGTGTAAGACTTCAACCCCTGTTCCATCCCCAGCCCTATGGGAGGTATCAGGACACTCATACTTAGGCCTGAAGATGTTTATCCCTCTGATAAGGCATAACTGGCTCAACTACACTAGCATGAGAAACAGCTGCCATGTATTAAAAGGGTTTAGAAATTATCAAAGACCCCCACAGTGCCCCCCGACTCATTTTTGGGTCTGACCATCAGAGAACGGATCCACAGTGTTGAGAAAGTGTAAAACTTCCCCTCCAGGGGAGGTGCCTGGGCAATCCCAGCTGAGCCTGAATGCATATTAACCCACAGAACTTTGTGTTTCACAGGCTTCACCCACCCCCAACATATCAAGATTGTAACCATGACTTTGACCAGGGAACACCATTATTGCAACAATCAAGCTTTCCTATTGGATCCATTGGAAGTCATATTTTTCCTCTCCTCTATCTACTACTATGCTTTCTTCCTTTTCTTTCTTTTCCTTATATATTTTCTTAAATTATATTTTTATTGATTTGATATTGTTATATTTCTACAGATATCCCAAAAATATTTGTTTTTCATAATTCTGAAAAAGTTTTTAGACTTTTCACAAGCCATTATGTGCTTGGAAGCAGCTAGAATTCTCACAAAATGTGCAACAAATTACTTTTTGATTTATTACAGCAGTGTGTGTGTCTGAAACTAACAAAGGAATTAAATCTTATGTAATGATCTAGGAATAAAAGAATAAACAAATATGTTCGTTTCAGTCATTAGGTTACTAATGCTTTCTGTCACATTTTGTTAGGTTAGTTTTTAAATTTTTTTTTCTCAAAACTTGAAGAATTACAGTTGATGAAGAAGTGAGCAAATATTTCAGTCTCTGTAATACAAAATATAGTAAATTTTATTAGTTGATTAATCTAAAACTAGTTATTTTCTAAATTTTTAAATTTTTAATTTTAATTTTTTTTTTTAATTCAAAGTCACACTTCACCATAGTGCATGGGAAATTGAAATAAAAAGTACATCCATTGCCTGTCCTTAAACAGTTAATATAAAATGTTTTAAGTCATGACAATTCCAAATAAATATGTGAGTGAAACCTTGATTAACAGCGTGGTGTAAGTTCACTGACGCTTTCTGCATAAGACTTGCGCAATTGTTCAAGTTCTCTCTTGAATCTCCATATCCTTAGGGCTGTGGTGTGTGACATGACTGCTCCTGTGGTTGTGTAAGGAGCACAGCTTCTGTGTGCCACCACACTATCATCTTGCTGTCTGAGTGAACACAAATTACAGTTACAAAGCTACCCCTGGAAGACAAGAAGCACTTCGAGTCATATCACTTCCCAAATCGCGGAAGTTCAGTGGAAAATCATCCTGAACACAATATTCTTGGGTAAATAAATAGCCTGGTCTAACAGAAGGTGTCTCTCTGCCTATGACACGATGGTTGGAACTTGACAGTCTTTGAGGTTCCTTCCAACCCAAACCATTCTTAATTTCTGTGAAATATTGTGAGGGAAGACACCACTAGTTAAAAAAATCCAAGAGTGAAATTCTCAGTTGTAAGGCACATTAATTTTATGGCATTGCATCTTTTTTTTTAAAAGAAAAGATTATATTCAAAAAGCATGGTCTTTTTCTACAGTAGAAAAAGTAAGTTGCTCTTTTGCCTAATTTTATATGGTTTGTAAACATTTGCTTTTCTTTGGTTTAGAGCTTTAGTAGGGACTACCATTGTTGGAAAGTTTTACACAAAGTTACCGTGTACATATTTGCATTCGGTAACATTTTGAAGAAAAGTAAGAAAAATATTTTTCCAGCTGTTTAAATAGCTTTGCCAGGAGTTACTGGACTTTGCTGCACTATGTATTCTCTATGGAAAGTAACCAAAAACATCATGAAGCATCTAGGTATAAAATATAAAAGGATTTAATAACATGCTTCACTTGCTCAGAGCAAATTGTGAAGCCTGTACATCTTCGAAACCCAGTCTTTCTAGCATGGTGGAGTCAATAACTGATGCAAGATGTGTTATACTACACTATTTTACAGTGCTAAAATATTTTCTAATTTTGCTCCAGTAACTGCTATTAGTTACAAAAAAAAAGAAAAAAAAAAAAAAGAACACCATTTTGTGTCAAATACCAAAACTTGGAGATCTAAAAGTGAATTTATTTCTCCTCAACAAAAACCTCTACCCTTAAAATGAATAGACAATATTGAAAATAAAAAAAGGTTGGTGGTACTTCTTTCCTTTTTTTTTTCCCGTTTGCCCCTCATGAGGATAGCTCAGCTGAAAAAAAAAGGGCAGTACAAGATTTGTTGTGCTATAATAAAGTGGAATTTATAGAATAATCACAGAATCATAGAATTGTTATGAGTGGAAGATGATTATGGAAATCACCTAGTTCAACTCTCCTGCTAAAGCAGGTTCACTTTAAGTATGTTACACAGAATATCCTCAAAGGAGGAACCTCCACAGCCTCTCTGGACAGCCTGCTCCAGTGCTCTTTCACATTCAAAGTAAGGAAGTATTTGCTGATATAGAGATCAAACTCCCCGTGTTTCAGCTTGTGTCTGTTCTCCCTATTGTCCTCTTGCTGGGCGCCTCTGAAAAGAATCTGGCACCATCTTCTTGACATCATCCTTGAGATATTTGTATGCATTGATAAGAATTTTTCTGTTTCCTCTTCTCCAGACTAAACAAGTTCAGGCCACCAGCCTTTCCTCAAAAGAGAGATGCTATAATCATAATTAAAGACCTACACAGACCCCCTTTGGTGGTTCCCTGACTTGAACTGAGGAGCCCAGAACTGGACACAATAGTCCAGATACTGCCTCACCCATGGAGCAGAGGGGCCGCATCACCTCTCTCTGCCTGATGGCAATGCTTTTCCTAATACATCCCTAATGCATCCTTGGCCTTCTTGGCCACCAGGGCACACATTGACAATTTGTTGTCCGCCAGAATCCCAGGTCCTTCTCTGCAGAGCTGCTTTCCAGCAGATCAGTCCCCAGCCTGTGCTGCTGCCTGTGATTATTCCTCTCCAGGCACTGACCTTGCATTTGAACTTCATTGGGGTCAATTCTTCAGCCTGTTCAGATCTCACTGAATGACACCGCTGTTCTATGGTGTACCAGATGCTTTGTCAAGTTTTGTACCATCAGCAAACTCGCTGAAGCAAACTCACTCTGTCCCTGCATCCAAGTCATTGATGAGCAAACTGAACAAGACTGGGTCCAGTAGTGACCCCTGGGAGAACATCACCAGTGACAGGCCTCCAACAATACTCTGTACCAATTATCACAACCTTCC
>WBNP01001579.1:1298267-1324583 GCA_013401095.1 Passerina amoena | reverse complement strand
TCCCCACACATGCCGCGGGAGCTGTGCCAGTGGAGCCACTCAGCTCCAGGAGCTTCACGGGCTCCCTGGCTGCAGCAAGTGCACACCCCGGGCTGGCTGGACATAATGGCACTCCTCAACCCTGTGGTGGTGATGTGCACAATTTCTCTCTGTCTCCCCTTTTTCTCTCTCCTCAGACCTTTTCATTTTTCCTTCCTCATTTTATGGCTTTTCTATTCCTCTTTAGTAGGGCAATGCCTCTTTTTTGTTACCAATAAATGATTCTCAGATACAATTATTTCTCTCATTTGACTTAATTTTGTCCTGGAGCATCCCTTTAAGAAGAACTCCCAGCAGTTCCACATAGTGGAACATGACCACTAACTAAGGACTTGATCCATTACCCAAAAAAATCAAAGGAAATTCTAAATAACTCAAATTTCACAGGCTTAGGTGAAAACTCATTATATTTTTGAAATATTCAAATTACAAAAGAATGTCAGTCTGTGAATGATATGAAAGGAAACAGGCGTTCAGACCTTTCCAAGGACTAGAATGAAGAACCCTTATATATGTTTGGAAAATTAACCTTCTGACTGATCACCAGTGTATTTGGAGCTCTAATAGCAAAAAAATATATTTGCTATTATTACTGCATGTATATATATATTACTTTCTATAAATTTAAATATGTTTATGTTTTCTTTCATTCCCCTAACCAGACCCAGCACAAGGAGAAAATAAGATGTTTGCAAAAGGACTGCAATATAATTTGGCTGCACATTCCACAATAATCTGAAGGTTATTTTTTTTCCACAAGGGTATATTTGGAAATAATTTGTGTTGTGTATTTAAGGAATTGTGAAAACAATCTATTATGAGGGCAGATGGAGAAAGTTGTATGCAGAGAACAATTAGTGTAATATAATAAATTCTAAAAATTCAGAATTCAGAGCTAGAGCTTCATTATTTATAGGTCTTCTTGTGCAAATGTAGCTAAAAAGTCCCATTTTTAAAATATTTTTTCTCTTTTTCTGAAAAATGTGCCATAGATCATTACTTGGACAATGTCATGTTGGAGTTTCAATACTTTTAATATTTTATCCATATGACTAATTAAGTCCACATAGCTAAATTTATGATGTCTTACTACACGTAGAACTGTTGATTATTCAGACAAAGAAAATAAGCAAACTCAATTAATTTTATGACTTAGAATGTAAGCTGACAGAGGAGAGATTTACAGTCAAATTCTGGCTCTAAAGAACATTGAGGTATTTTATCTTAAATGTAGCACAGAAGTAAGTGTTACTTCTCCCAAATTAAAGATATAACTGTTGGAAAAGTCATGCTCACACATGCTAACATTTCAGCTTCCAATTAGCATTTAATTATTTCATGTACAATGAAGTTCTTACATATAGAAGAAGGTAGACTTTTTTATCCAACATTCCCTTTAGACTATGAGGGTGGGTGCATAATCAGAACACACAAACACAACTCAGGTGAGAAGAAATCTCAGATTATTAACCATACATATTTACTCTAAATTTGAACTATTAAATCACAAAGACACAAATTCTTAAGGTTTCAACTCCTTATAGAGCAAAATACTGGCAGAGATTTCCAGACTCCATGAGAAAAATAAAGCCAGGGATCTGACTTGAAATAGTTGATACCTTGATACCCAGAACAAGTACTTTATTAGGGATGTCCTGCAGAGCACAATGTCTTTCTGTTGCTCACTAGCAAGTAACTCAATAACTACCAGCATTTGGGTTTACAGGAATTTCTGGTTTTAAGTATCAGATTTTGTATACATAATGTAAGATAAAAAGGTTGACTTAAAAGGCCTGAATTTGATCTTAAAAAAATATTTAGAATTTTCCTGGGTTCCTTAGCTTTAATGTTCAATTGTTTTCCTGTGCTTGTATAGGTCTAACTCCGGAATGCAAGTTCTGCAAACACTCTTAATATTAATGTTTTTATAAATTGAAGCAAAAATGCAAACCTATTAAAGCCCTACAGGCTTGTTTCTATACAATGTTATATATCCGAACAATGATGCGCAGAAAGCTATCTACCTCAATAGAAACACTGCAGCAAATGTAGCTTGAGAACAATCTCAGCCAAATAACCGAATAAGCTGAAATGAAACCAATTGCTAATTTAAAAACAATAGCAATGGGACTCTAAATAGCATGACTCTAAAACTGTCTTTAGGAATACTACACTCCTTTTCCCAAGTGAAATTTTCTGAAAATTTTTCAAGTTATTTTCTCTTATCTTATGGATTTAAAAAAAATGTTTGTCCTTTCATGAAATGTTGGAGAATTGAATGTGAATATTAATATTTTTATGTGTATAGAATTCATTTTCACATTTATCTGTTAAAATTCTTTGCCTCAAAATGGGAGGTTTGTCTATTTCATTATTTAATGGCCTGACCTGAAAAATTACCTGAAAAATTCCACAAAAAAGTGGGCTTAAAACTGTAGGCTATAAGAAATCATCATCAAACTGCTCTTCTTTTTTGGTTAAAAACCCACAAATTGCTAAATTTATGATTCTTGTCTGAAAATAATTGTATTTTTATTTTTCAAGCGTGTTTAATAAAGTATAGTTTTCAGCATTATTTTGGAATTTTTGCTTTTTTCCCACACATCTGGGACTGGAGATTTTAGCACATGAGAAAAAAAGTCTTCTGTGCAACAACTAGTTGCAGAACTGAATGATATCTGAAAGAAATCCATCCCTGAAAGATATTGATTTAATTTCAGTAAAAACATTTTGACTAAAGTACTTTTTGAAACACAAAGGCTCATAGAAATTTGGAAAAAAAATGGGGAAGAATTTTTGCAGTTTTTATTCCCACAAAAATATCCCCAACAGAAACAGACCTATATTTTTTCACTTATCTCTCTGTCCTGGTTTCAATCAGAACAGAGCGAATGTTCTTTGCAGTAGTTGGAACGTGGCAGAGCCTAGACCCACATGGGCATGTCTGGGTTTATATTCTGTACCAATTCATGTCATTGCTGGGAAGTGGAAGCAAGAGACTGTCTCCTTTGGGAGGAAGAACATGGCTTTGGGTGGAACAGAAACATGGAGGGGTGGGGAATCCATTGGCCACTGTCAGTTGTGGTCCATGTTGAGTATTTTTGCATATGAATCTTCTTTTTGCATGTTTTTAGTACTAATACAGTCTAACTAATACTAATACTTTTTGTTTTCTTATCTTCATTGCTGTTTCCAGTGTATTGTTCTCATCTCAACCTGTGGTCTCTGCCTTTTGTCTCCCACAGGAGCAGGGGAGTGAAGCAGATTGTAGTTGCCTTTTTAGTGGAATAATAATTTGAAGAATAACATTCCTAAAGGACTTTGACAGTTCTGAGGAAGACTCGGGTAAGCAGCTAATTGTGTATAGCTGGAATCAGAAGAATGTGTTAGGAATTTTCTTTATTCCTTGTGTTTCTGAAAAGTGCATGATTTCTTCACGATACTCTGTAGAGAGCACTGCAGAGCTTGACATGAATATTGTATATCTGCCACCTTCCCACACTAGAGAATCATCTTTTTACTAAGAATATCTGAAAACAACGGCTTTCAATGTTATAACTTGTTTGGTGGTGTATTTCACGGAGCACCTCTTTTATCCTTTGCTCTGTTATCCTTCAAATCTTCAGTATCCATACAATGAATTTTTAATTGATTCAGATCCAATTTTCTTTTGTATGTACTTTGTTAAGCCATGCTTTCACAATTTTTCATTAAAACCTGCTTTTGCTAATACCTTTGAAAGTGATTCCTTAAGTGGCCTAACCATTCTTTCACAACACTACACAGCCACTAAGTTGTCCCACAGTTATAAAATTATTCCAGCCACATAAAAGAAAAGACACAAAATATAATGAACTGGTAATAGTTATGATGTAAAACTACTAAATATATTTCTATTTTAAAAATGCAATTTCATTGCAGTCAATTTTCACAGCATTTAGAATGCTCCACAAAAGAAAACACCAGAGTCTCAGTGTTGATAGTGAGAAGCTGGGTTTTTCCTGGGTTACTTTAACTTTCGTCATAGAACTATGCCAATTTTTCCAGCACACCAAGGATATCGACTACCGATATGAGTCCAGAGGAGGACCACCAAGCTGAATCAGAGTCCTATGAGGAAACTCTACAATAATCATGATTGTTCAGGTTGGAGAAAGGAAGGCTTTGAGGTGACCTAACTGTTGTCTTTCAGTATCTGAATGGAGCCTACAAGAAAAATGGAGAGAAAGACTTTTTACTAGAACATATAGTGACAGGACAAAGGATAATGACTTTAAACTGAGAGAAAGTAGAAAAAAATTCTTTAGTGTGATTGCTGGAAAGGCACAAGAACAGGTTGGTCTGAGAAGTTGTGAATGCCCTATGCCTGGAAATGTTAAAGCCAGGTTAGATGGAGCTCTGAGAACCTTGATTTCAGTGAAAGATGTCTAGACCCACAGCAGGGGGTTGTAACTACACAATCTTTAAGGTCCCTGCCAACCCAAAACAATTCTATGATTCTGTGAAATAAGATTTGTAAAACAGGTCCTTCATTTCAGTAGTATTCCTGGAACTAAAGTGGTTTGGTCAGTTCACCCTCTTCACTAAAATATTGAGGAGTTTAAAAAGAAGGTTTAATGGAAAATTAAGGATAAATAATGTAGTTTATGTGTGTCTTCAAAATAATTTATTGGTGGCATGAGGTATTAGAATATAGATGGAATAAGATGCCAGTCTTCTAAAAGACTATTATTTATCTAGTTGTTAGTTGACAGTTACTTTCACAGGTTGTTAAGATTTATTATCTAATGAAATAATTATAGAATTTTTCAAATAACATATTTTCATGTGTTATTAAAAACATATAATAGGTCTTATATCACAAAAGCTGTAATGTGCTAGCATGGAGAAGAGGAAATTGAGAGAAATTCTTATCAATGCATACAAATAACTTAAGGGTGGATGTCAAGGAGATCATGACAGACTCTTTTCAGAGGTGCCTAGCAAGAGGATATAAGGCAACAGACACAAGCTGAAACAAGGGAGATTTGATCTCTATATCAGGAAAAACTTCCTTATTTTGAATATGGGAGAGCACTGGAACAGGCTGCCCTGAGAGGTATTGGAGCGTCCTCTCTGAAGATATCCAAACTCCATCTGGATGTGATCCTGTGCAACCTGCTTTAGGTGAATCTGCTTTAGGAGGAAGGTTAAACTAGGTGATCTCCCAAAAATTCTGTGATTCTGTGTTTATCACTGCAGCTAAAGGATTATCTTATGCAGAAATATTTTTCAGGCATAAATGCAGAGAATTAAAATACATTTTCACTAAGCAGTCATGATTGTCTTGCATTTTATGAGTTATATGTAAAAAACTGACATCTGAAAGAGAGATATATATGTATTGTTTCTATGTATATGTACTGTTTCTATGTATATGTAAAGGTTATAAATTAAATACACTGCATTGTTTTCCTAGACTGTTTTTTTAATCTTCCATTATAAATAGGAATATAATTGCTTCCCCTTAAAACCACTTGAGTACAAATGAATAGTTTAATTTAAAAGCAGAAGATGTCATGAATAGGAGATGAAATTCACAGATTTGTCTGTAAGGTTTGCGTTAACAAGAACTTTTATCAATGAAAATGCTAATGTATTGAGGTATGATAATAACACCTGGATTCTAAAATTTTTTCTTGAAATTTTGATAGAAATATCCACCTTTTTTTGCTTAAGTGATGTTCCAGAAGTCTTCACAGAATCAAAGAATGGCTAAAGTCGGACAGGACTGCCGGGGGGGTCAACTTGTCCAATCTCCGATTCATCAACAGTCATCCCAGCACACATTGCACAGGTTGGCATACAGATGGTTTTTGAATATATCCAGAGAAGGAGACCTCACAATCTCTCTGCGTACTCTATTCTAGTGCTTAGTCACTAACACAGCAGAAAAGGTCTCCACATTTGGGTGGAACTTCCTGTGCATCAGTTTCTGCCTGTTGCCTCTTGTCTTATTGCTCGGCACTACTGAGCAGAGTCTGGCTCTATTCTCTTTACACCCTCTCTTCAGATGCTGACAGATATTGATGAAACCCCCACACTGTTGTTTTGAGGCTGAACAGGCCCAGCTCCCTTAGCCATTCCTCATAAGAGAGGTGTTCCAGACCCTTAATCATCTGTGCCGCTTTCCACTGGACTCTTTCCAGGAGCCCCAGCTCATGCTGAAGAATCCAGAACTGCACACAGCACTCCAATTGTGGCCTTACCTGGGCTGAGTAAAAGGGAAAGATCACCTCCCCTAACCTGCTGACAGAGGTCCTTACAAACACACTCCAGGATTATTTGTCCTATTTGGCATGCTTGGCCCCTTCAGATCTACATGTGAGTAGCAGTTGTATGTTGTAGAAAAAAAAAGAAAATCCTTACCATAGCAGGACGCATCCCTAATGAGTTTGAAAATAACAGGGTACATATTCCTCAAGACTTACTTCTCTTAGTCTCTTCCATAGATTTTCCAAGTGGTGGAAAGCTCTGTTGGTGGCTGAAAAATGATTGGAGTAGGTTCCAAATGAACCAGGATGACTTCTTAGCTACGTCACTTCATCCTTATATTCACAACAATCTATCCAAACACTGCAAACCATTTTTTCTTCTGCAAACTAAGCACTTGAATATTTCAGGCAATTCAGTGCTTCTGCTCTGTTTTGCTCCTTGTTTGCCTGCTGAAGTTGTTAAAATTCTCTGATGTGTCAGGTGTTTCAACCAGCCCTAGGTGAGAAGCTGATAATGCTTGTCACCAGACAAAGTATAATTGCCAAAAACACAAGCTCTGAGTAATGAAAACAAGTAAAGGTCAGAACTACAGGTGGTAGATCAAATGAGATATAAAGTGACTCAAAACATGATAAATACTTTCTTCATTTTCCTTTTTCTTCCTTTTTTTTTGTTTAAAAAAGTTTAATGTGAGACTCCTTAAAAGTAGCAAAAGCAAAATTTAATTGCTTTCTCCAATAATACTGGGAAACAAATAGCATTGAAAAATATCCCATCCTCTTGTGGTTTTGTTTGCTTGGGTTTGTTTGCTTGGGTTTGTTTGTTTGTTTGTTTTATTCTTGTGATTATGCAATAATTGTCAGCATTTCTGAAAATATTTCCTATCTTCACCTAAGAACCTCTTTAGGATATAACCTTTAAATGGTGGAAAAATGCGCAAACAAGTAAAGGCATAGCAGCTCTACGAGTGTGCCAGTAAGTGATTTATGTTTGTTGCTGTCTTTGTTATTAGTGTGCAGTTGAAGATGTCTTTCTAGGACAAATAGTATTCTGCTTGATTACAAATAATACAAGCTTTCAGTCTTGCTACTGTAACTGGCATAAATTGTGCTAGAAACTGTCAATCATGTGGATTCATGACAACCATATCTTCAAAAAATTGGCATTTCATTCCATAAAGGAGAATGATATTTCCTACAGAATGACTTGAGCTACTAAAAAAACCCCAGTCTGGCTTTTTAAAATAGGATGTTATTATCCTTGTGCTCTTCCTTTTTTTTTTTGTTTTTAAGGAAAATCAAACTAATTATAGGATTTTCATAATTTGTAGATTTTACTATTAGATGATCAGGCTTAGACAAATAAAAATCAAACTCCATATGTCTCCCAGCTGTTCCAGTGAATTTCCCTGTCTCCAGAAGAAGTTGTAGATTGCTAACTAAAAGGAAATTGTGTTGCCCAAAGATCAGCTAGAGTACAATATAGCTACTGATCATCAGAGTACAAATCTCCAGAGTAGGAAATCACTGTCTCTAATCTGTGTTGTTAAATTTATGTTTAAGTAGGGAGCAGACCAAGGTGATTGTGAAGCTTAACACGAATATGCATATTACTTTTGCTGACAGTCTGAATTCAGAGCACTGTCTCTGCTCACTGTAGGTGGCATTGGGACACTACAATTTCCTTGTACAGTGTCAGTAATACAGCAGAGATGCAAGGACAGCTGCAAGAGAAAAAATATGCAAAAAGTAGTTCTGAAAATGTTGAGACTTATCAATCACTCAAAATTTAATTAATTGGTGTGTGCTGTAAAATATGGTTATGAGTCAGCTTTTTGTCCTAGTTCCATGTTTGAGGATATTCCAGCATACAGTGTGGCCAGACCTCTGCTCAAGGCTACTCATAGAAAGGATTAATTGATTTAGATAGGAATCTGGATCTGACTGTGGATCTCTGATGGAAGTCCTAGCAACTGAGCGGAGACGTTTTCTGCTTTTCTGTGTGTCCTTGCAGTCTTGTTCAGAAATCCAGTCCAAGGGATGACGTATTTCTTCTTTAAGGTCTGGTTTTGAAATGAATATTTTTCTGTCAAAAGAAATTTTTTAAAAAATCAAAAAATTCTGACCAGCTTTTATAATGAGCACTCAGTTATGTGGACTTGATTTTTAGGTGAAACTGGATAATTTCAAATTTTTTAACAACTAAGTTTGACATACAGCTGTCATAAATAAACAAGAAAAAACTACATCACTCCTATTCACTTGTTTTATCTGTTTCTCTTGGAGCCACATTTTCTTCAAATGATAAATTTGTAACTTTGTCATTCTACACTTACCTGTTCTTTTCAAATATGCCATACATATTTAAGTAGAAAAGGATGACTTGTCATCCTTTTTATTGTGGATGACTATCTTTATTACAATACTCTTTATAACTGTAATGTATCCACACCTTGACTATTACATGAATTTTTGACTAGAAAGAATCTAATAAAACTGGAAAAGGCTAAAAGTAGTATGACATCAATAATGAGAAAAGTCATAGAATTTCCATTAAAAAGCAGGCTAAATACAACAGTTCTTTGCAATGGTAGCCTAACTATCTGATAAAACTTCTTCAAGAATGAGTGACACAGAGAAGGTGAATAGGGAGTTGCCATGACTGGTGAAAAATTCCAGTATCCATATGAAGCAGAACAAAAGGACAGTGAAAGTTAGAAAGTAACCACAAATTAAATGTTCATTACATAAGTTTAAATTAGAGCAAAAAGAGCATTTTCATATATATGTGATTATGTTGCCAAAAGAAAGTGAGGGAATTAAAAACACAGAAATACTTGAGTCTTCCCATATATTTTGTGACCTAAAAAAATTTACAGAGACATGTCTTTAGATAGCATTTTTTTTCCCAGAAAATATTTTGGATTGGATTTATCCAGTTCACAAGCTGAAATGAGAGATTTTACTTGGTTTAGGAAAGAGATGACAGACAGTATAATCATACAATTTTTATCCTGCCAAGAAGACATACACTAATGAACAGGGAAAGAGTGGAACAGCTGGAGACTATTTGCCTGTTCTCAGACACATTGCTTTTTCAGGCAGTACTACTGTCTCAAAAGTCACTCATGGATTTTTCCAAGGCCATAGAGTTGGCCATATAGATGTTTTGCTCAGGCATTGCTGAAAATCCACTCCCTCCTTATTTCTTCATACCTTCCTTCTTTAAATTTGTTTTCTTTCCATATATACTTTCTAAAGTAAACCTTGCTGACTGTTCTATCCCAGTGTGCAGTCTTGGGTTTGTTTTTCCTTCAGTGGGGGAATACAACATACCTAAATACTTGAGTTTACTAAAATGAAGACAGTTCGACATATATATTTTAATGAGTTTCAAAAAGGTATTTTTGTCTCTGTATGGGTTATACAGAAGTGAAGTACTAATGTTGCACACACACATAAATGATGTAAATGTGATGTAATACAGAAAAGTTGGAGAGATAAGTGAGATGCAGATTTTGAAGTGTGAATGCATATGCATACACAGAATTGACTTCTGACTGCAGTGGAAACTAATGAATACTACTTGGGCAAATGTACTTTTTGCATGACAGAAATTCAAAATCAACAACTCGTGCTTCTCACTTCACTTTTGTTTATGAAGTCTTTAAAAATAAACAAAATATTCTCACTGCTAGCTTCATTAGCTGTAATATGGAAAAAATTGTTTATTCTATTTTACCCATCAACAACTTAAACTAGTCTAGTGGCTCTGATTCATTGAAGAAATTTATTTTACAAGGTGAAACCTTTCTTCCTTCACAAATGTAATGTATATTGTTGCCAATATCTGCACTAGAAAATCAAAGCCAAGACCTTGCATGAATTGAAAATACAATATAGAATCCACAAAATATGGCATGGGTGCCTGGATGTGAAAAAGGCTTTATAAAAATTAGTCTAGTTAATTACTAATATTTTACAACATTAAGATTTTTTTGGATTATTGGGATAGAAGATATATATTTAAAAACTGTTTATTTGAACTGGGAATAGCAGATTTCCACAAAGATCACTGTTCAAGCTATAGTTCATTTTAATTAGCCTACAAATTCTACCAAAAAATACTCCCCGGAAAAATATGCATTGTATAGATTGAATTTTTTAAGTTTAAACACTACATAACAGTTTTGGATCAATTCACAGTAGACCAATATATATCATTACATAAAGATTTCAGAATTGTCATGAAAAATATAAATAAAATCTTTTAGCCAGCATTCTTTGTCTTTCCTCTACTTAAAAAGGTCTCCTTAAAACAGAGATTTCTCTTTTAAGATTCAAGCAATGAAGTACTGTTACTTGTTCTGACAAAAAATGGTGACAGGGAAGAAAACACATTATTGGGAAATCTCTCAGGATATCTGTTGGAGATTTGAAAAGTCATAATTCCATAAGTAAAAAGCAAAACAAAATAAAAGAAGATTAAGAGTATGCTGTAAAGTTTTTTCCATAAGAAAGCAAGAAGTGATGACAATTAAGACATGAATATGAATATGTGTGTTTGCATGTATACGTACATGTGCATTAGCAGCTCAAGAAACATTTAAAGAAATAGCAGGGCCAGTGGCACTTTACAGCTCCTTTATGATAGTACTATAAATAAGAAAAAAGAAGCTAGGTGTAAATGACAAATCTGTGAAAGTAACACATGAAAGGAAGAAAAACTCATGCTAGTCTCTTTTCTGTTCTGTATTTGAAAAGCATCATCATTTAGATGATATTGTCTATATGCTGTGCCTAAAATAGGTTGAGTTTCTTGTCTCTGGCCAAAAGTGCAAGACTGAAGAATATATTTAATATATTTGATACTTGCCCCTAGTAGTTACAACCCTCTAAGCAATTGCAGCTCAAAGTCTTTTGACAAGGATATGACTGCTCTCTCATTCATGTTTTACTTGATTTTTCTTGATTGACCTGTGTTTTCAATTTCAAATCTTTAATTTTATCATCCAGGAAGATTTCGGGATAAAAAGGTCCATCTATGGAAGGACACAGGTTAGTAAAATTGAATACTTGACAAGAAATCACTGAGATTTCTCACTTAGTTTTTTTTTTTGAAAGTAGCAGTCTGTTAAGTGTTTAAACATCTTTATATGTGATGGACTGCAAACCAATCTATGAATGGTTATACATTACTAGTGGGATAATTTTCATGTGGCTGTGTTTTATCACACCCACAAGAGTTAAAAGTTTTCTAGTTAAGATATATCACAATATACACGCTTTGATGATAAAGGCTGGCCAAATGGTAAATATAAAGTGGAATTAAACTTGTTCATATAGAGTAGCCTGGATTTATATTCCAATCAAAAGTTCATAATATATGTGGGCCTGCAGAAGAGCCGATGTCTAAAGTATTTAAAAGGGACATATTATTAAACATCTGTTAAAAATGAACAAGCAAACAGCATAAAAATTATTTTATTTAAGTTGAGTTTCTCAGCTAAAATAAACTGGTATCTATCAGAATTGATGTAATTATGTATTATTTTTTATTATAGATATATAACACCAAAACAATGTGAATTTATGTAACTAATTTTGAGTATTTACTCTCACATAATAAATTTCATACAGTAACAATATGGCAAATGACCTAGGGTTATAAAGGGCCATCATGATCAAAACAAAACTATAGGTCATTATATTATATAAAAGTACTCTGAAGTTTACTTTGATTGTTTTGTAAAATGCAGTACATTCTCTGTAATAAAGTCACTTAATGAAATCAACTTTATTTGAAAAGAATTCTTGATGGGAAGAATTAAAAAGTATGGTAAGAAATGACAGCTGTTGTTTTCAGGTTAATGAAACTGTCTCATACAAGAAGGAATGATAAATTGATTTAGCAGAAATTCCAGCATTATAGGCTAAAAGTAGAGAGCTCTAACCTGTATTACTGAATATATTAATTAGGTGTCTAATCATTTCAAGAGATGTAGAAATCAGCCAAAGGACAATGATTGACCTCAAGGCTCTTGTTGTTTTTTTTTTTTTTTTTGTAATTCTGTAAAATGATTTCATAGTGATTTCCAGAGAACAGATAAAATTCAAAGTTTTTCTAAGACCTTAAATGAATGCCACAGAAGGTAAGGATGTCATGTACCAGTAACAAACTAAGTCACTAAAATAAACTTCTGTCTAAATAAATATGATAAAAATTGGTTCTCAGGTTCCTCCTTTAAAATTTCTTTCAGAACTGTCAGACACATGTTTTCCACATGATATCACTTTGATATTTAATTTATATCTAAGCTTTTCTAGATACATGGTTCTGCTATTGTGTTAGTGACAACAGCAGGAGACTTCATATGGCCATAAATACTTCATTTTTTAAATCTGTCATTAAAAGATCAAATCTTCTAAGATTGTCTTTGTGCTCTGGCAGGTGTTTGGGAAATATCTAGGGAAAAATGAGTTCATCTAAATTTGCATGCACATTTGAAAGCTTTTCTAGTTCTGCTAAGTTAAATGAGAGAATATGGTGAATGCTTCCCTTTTTATTGAGATCTAGGCTACCAGCTGTCAATCACCTGAAAGGTGCTAAGTAGTAATAATCAGTCACAGTTACATTTTTCTAACAGTGGAATTTTTTTCCTGCTTATAACTATAGTAAAATCTACATTATTCAGTACTCACAGGCAAAGATCTGTAATTTTGAACTATTATCCTAAAATATTGCAAAATACACTTCTCAAAATACTTCATAAGTTCCTTGCATGGCATGTTTCAGCATTTGTGTTGAAAAAAGTAATAGAAAATACATTGAATTTTAAAAAATAGTGGATTCAACAATTAGAAACTGCTGCTATATAGGGAGAAATAATGGAAATCTTTCAGCTGATAAGTATAATGTTCTTATTGGTTTTAACTAGCTCTACAGAGATACACCTTACAATATGTCCACTTTAGGTCTGAAATATTTTTTTAGAAAAGTAGTACAAAGAAGGATCTAAAATCAATTCAGAACTGATTTTTGACTCAAATTTATAAATGTACTAGGAACTTAACAAAACAATTGGACAGATTTTTATTTGTTGTTTATTAAGAAATAACTTGTTTAGGTTCTGCTGTGATTCATTAATGCAGACTGCGCTCTAGTATTAGTATGTGACATTACTGAATATTACAGATCTTTCCCTTTTAAGCACCAAATCCTAAGAAAATATTCAGTTTCCAAAAGAGAGGGTGTATTAACTATATATGTTAATATGTATTTAAGCAATCACAAAAGTACACACTTCAAAGCAGGAACATGCTTACTTTTCTAAATTTTATAGATATTTTTCTACAGTTTTAATTTTTGCAATAGCTCTTCAAGCTCTGTTTGCTCCACATTTGCAACTGTGAATAGCTGCCTAAATTTATTTTTGTAACTCCTAAAAGATTCAATATTACTGTCTTGAAATGTAAGTCAAAATATAAAGAAACGGAAAAATCAGTCTGAACAGGCTGAGTGAGGGGTTGCTGAGGTTAGATTTGCTTCAAAAGCACCCATACTAGGCAGGACATTAAAGGACATCGCACATCAGCTGCTATTTCATGTCTAACCTTGAGACTGCTACAAACAGGAGGCCAAAGATTAAAGGATAATCTTAAAATGGATATTTATAAAGGTTTTGATGATTTTCATTTTCTTCTAGAACAATTTTGCAAGGATTAAGACCAGAATATTTAGTCTGTAACTAAAAACTTAAGATAATGAAAAATGCATATGAAGAAAAAAAGTTGCATGTTTACTTTAGTTTTTTTTCTGCAATGCAAGCAGAAGGAAATGATTTGTGAAGAGGTTTTTCGTAGCATGACCTTGATTTGTAATTCATTAAAAGGAAGGTTATTAATGATAGGAAAAATAATGTGCTCCTAGTTTCATTAAAATGTAAATTTCATTATAAGATCTGACTGGGTTTTTTCCTAGGCTCCTTTATTAGGCCTCTAAATAAATGTAAAACCCATTCCCTACTCAGCCAGTAGAACAGATATTTTAGATTATGAGGCTGGAATTTGATGAAATGATTAATTGTTTTTTAATTTTATTTTAATTTTTTTCTGTTTTAAAGGTATTAGTGTCCCAGTCACATTTATGATTTAAGGACTGACAAATCCATACCCTTAAAATAGGTAATAGAGAAAGTATTTGTGAATGATTTTACTGAACCCCTATTAGTGTAACAACTTTCATGAAGAAAAAGGGTACTGTATTTTGATTTCACAATAATTCTGATTTGCCATTATTATCTATTCTAAATAATGCTGCTTTTCACTGGCAAATCAGTTTGACCTTACTAAATGTTGAAATCTCACAAATTTCGTCACATACTGTACCAAATTTCACCTTCATACATCTCAAGGCATATAATTTAAAGGGAACCCATGAATGTGTTATGCATGCTTATATTACAGATATTGTGCAAAGAACTCATAGCCATCTTCCAGTGTCTGAAGGGGGCCTGGAGGGAAACTGGACAGAGACTCCTCATCAGGAACTGTAGTGACAGGACAAGGAATAATAGGTTCAAAACAAAAAAGGGGAAACTTAGGCTCAATATTACAAAGAAATTCTATACTCTGAGAGCGATGAGGAACTAAAACAGGCTGCTTGGGGAGGTTGTGGATACCAAATCCCCAGCAGTGTTTAAGGCCACATAGGATAAGACCTGGATCAGCCTGGTCTGGTGGGTGATGTCCCTGCCCATGGTAGTGGGGGTGAGACAAAATGATCTTTAAGGCACCCTTTCTTTGTAATAAGAAATATCCAAGCATAACATTGAGCAGAACATTTGCTTTTGCTTGGCTTGTTGTCTTTCACTGAAATTTTGCTCATTTTATTTTGGATCTTATTTATTTCATTTCAGATCTAATGTATTCTGAAGTCAATGCAATGTTAATCTTTACTGAGGCCAGGTGGAGAAGAAAGCAACTTTTCACCACAAAGACCAGACAAACCAACATGGTTCACAAGTGGATGGTAATGTTTTTCACTACAGCATTTCCCACAATGTGTTGCCTTTTTGCAAAGATCTTTCAGTGAAGTAAAGCTATGGTTATATGCACAAGATTAAAATAATTAAGTTTCTACATGAAAGAAAAGAAAGTACCTCTAGAAAGCAGGCAGAAGACTGTCTGACCTCTCTTCCCTGACCCCCAAGGCATGCACAGTTTTTCAAAAGTAATAAGGCATTTTAATCTTGTCCACTTCATCTATATTGGTGGAGACATCATTCTATTTCACATATGAATATGGACTAAGGGATGTTCATGCCTTAGTAACACTGCCCAGAGGAAAGCATGACTCCAAGAACATGTTGGTTTGAATATATTTAATAATGAAATTGTATTCCAGATTTAGAAAAGATTGACAGGTTTGGGAAACTTTCCCCTGCAAATAAGGAAATGCAAATTTAAAAAGGAGGAATCTAGCAGTAGTAACTGGAATACTAAGTACTCCAGAGAAGCACCCTCATCCACGAATCTTCCATTAATACATGCTTTTATTCACTGACATGACCTTACATTTGGAATCTGACAAATCTTTCCTACAGGTTATTTATAAGACCAGCATGTGATTCTGTAATATTTTTGCTCATGAACCAGTATTTTGCACTGAAACTAGCTCCTCTATAATGAAAAGTCTTGGCCATCTTTCATGCTGAGGCTCAATGTATTCATTGTGATTGAAATAAAAAATGCAGAGCAAGGGTTGCTATTTAATTTAGTGATGTTAAATACATTTTCTAAGCTATAGATTACAATCTAGCTGCTGAGTAAGAATATGCAGAGAGGCACGGTTCTGATCTCCCAGTTTATCTCCTTGCTACATTTGAAATGGGAATGTGTATTCATATATATTTATTTATGACACAAATATATATGCTTACAGTTGTACTTCTTGGGGCTGCAAAAATAGGTAGTTGCAAGTAAATAATTCACTTACATGTAAGTATGAAAAAAACCCCCTTGCAAATTAAAGATGGATAAGTATCCTTGCTTTATCTACATTCCTATGAATTCCTGCATAGAGTAAGAAGACTTGTGTTTTTCGTTTGTGCAGTTTATGCAAAAATTTTTTTTCTTCTAGTAAATGTTTTCTTCCAGTCCTATTTTCTTTTCAGACCATTTTACTTTGTTTTGTTTTCTTTCTTTCTTCATCACTTTTAACATTATATCTCAATAAAATAGTCTAAGAATCTCTCAAATGTCTTCACAATATATCTCAGCTCCTGGTGTGCTCATGAAATGACTGAGATTAAATTAAATGAAACTTTTACCTCTAGCCATCAAAGGAAAAATAAAGATGCATAAATACCTTGCTGAGGAAATTAGGTTGTGGCATTAATACATAGTTTTCGGCATGCCTAGAGTAAGTGATATTAAACAGATGTTTAGAAAGATTGAGGAATTTAAAAAAATGAAGAATTGTAATACTTCCAATATTTTTTGCTAGCAATTATGTTTACAGGTTAGCCATCTTCGATTGCAGTTAATCTATGATTGTTTAAGTACTTAGACTGTGCTGTTCATGTTCCTCACTTATTCTGCAAAGAATCCTTGAGAAAATTCTCCCAACCTCAGCATTTATCTGCTTTTATGGTAATAGCAGTTTTTAAAAAAATCTCTTATCTCATTGCGCAGCCCTTCTAACATGCTGGCTCAGAATATTTACAGTATATGTTTTTCGATACCTGCTGAGCATTGTGAACCAAGCATTATGAACAGGAGCATGAGAGCATTAAAAGCTCTCATGTCCAGAGTGTAAAGCTGGAAAACAGAAAAATTGAATTGATGACATTTCAAAAGATATTATTAAAAACATACTGTAATCATATGCTATTTTCTATAATATATCTTCCTAGTTCAAATGTAGCTGACTGTGGAAAAGAAATGAGAGCTAGTTATGGCAAACATAATTCTAGCAGGTTGTCATGTATTTCCTCAGTTAACATTTTCAATCTTTTTAAATACTTAAATATTTTAAATACTTACTTAAATTTTGAGGGATTTTTTTCAGTGAATTTCTTCCTCCTGATATGAATATCTATCAGTCCACTAAATGATATCAAGAAATAGCTAGATATTAACCAAAACTGTGAGTCTGAAAATTCAGATCAATGATAAATAATCTATGAAAGCCAAATGTCCAATCCATTTTGACTTGAGATTTTGGCTGCAGGTTATTTCTGCGATATTATTAATGTTCTGTCAAGTTGTTGGCCATTACAGGCAACAATAAACAGCAGTAACTCTAGATGTAGTAAAACCAATGATCCTCAAAAACACAGTATCATCAGCTACAGTAAGGGATCAAATCATGCTGCTCATGTGTCCCTGAGAAAGTCAGGTTTTCAACGTGAATTATGAAAATCAAATATAGCTTTATTGGTAGTTGATTGTTTTGATCAGGGTCTTCAAGTGGTAGTTTCTAATCAGTAACTAAACTACTACTGTTTTCTCAAAAAGAAAACCAAAACACATGTAATTTAGGGTGCTTACCAAATGCCTGTGTATTTCACTTAGAGTCATCTATGGTTGTTAGTGCATTCCTTCATAAGGCCAGAAGTACTAATCCCTACCAGTAAGATGAGTAGTGGTACCTGTGAGGGAGCAGTAAATGGTGCAGCTCTAGATAGGCACCATAGCTGCAAAACAAGAGAGTCCTGAAGGTAGGAGAGGTCCAAGGTTCGTGTGCACATTCTCATTATCCTGGTAGCTGTTTACAGGTTAGCCATCTTCTGTTCATTCTCTAGATTTGCTTATCTGTCTTATTAGGATAAAGAGAAAGACTAATCTATTCAACATAATGGATTTAAAAAGAACCTACTGGAAGCATAAGATGAACCTACCTGAAGCAGAAGATGAAATGTATATTCTGTCAGAAGCAATGCTGTCAGAAAGGCCATGCAAATGGAAGTTTTCTGTTGGAAATCACCAACATAAACTTTGTGATAAATTATCTTTATCCTGATATAGCTGTAGATATTCTAAAGTATAGTTAAAAAGAACACATCTCTTCAAATGATTTCGTGTTATTAAAACCTGATGCATCCTCATTGGAACATACTGCATTAGCAAACAAAAATAATTTTATTGAGTTGCTGATAAAGAAATTGAGAACTACAAATATGACTCCATGATTTTGTTAATAGATTTATTCTGGGGATGGTAAATCTTTGCTCATTGGAAAGAAACAATGATATTCTTAAGACAAAGAAAATCATAGGGGAAGTAAAAAATACAGGTTTGAAGAGAAAGATTTTAGCATATGCACTTATTTTAAAATGCTTCCATGAGTGGGAAGGGATCACTCTCACTTATAAACTGCAAAATTTATTAACTGCAAAGTTAAACATTAATGGTCAAAGAATCTCAAAACGTGCTTTCTCCTCATCAGTTAGGGACAGGAACTTTTTTTTCCATACTGGAATAAGTAAAAAAGATAAAATAGCCAAAAAAGCCCTCCAAAGCCTGAATCCAAACCCCAGCCAACAAAACAAACAAAACAGCAGCAAGCCACCCCAAAATCTCCCATCAAAATCAGTCATGTTACAATAAATACTTGCAGTGCTTTACTTCTTCTGAGTATTAGTCAGCAGATCATGCACACTGGCAATAATTTTTCTTCTTAGGTACTTCAAAGATATTATGGTCATTTTTCTGTTACCTCAAAAATATAGAGAGCGGAAGGTAATAATCATTCTATCTCAGAATTTAAAAGACTAAGAACATATCTGAAAATATCTCTAAAGTTATTCTAGGATGTTTACACCTGACACACTATCTTCTGCATAGGGGTTTTTATGTAGATTATTATTCAATAGGTACTTCGTAATGAAAATATATTGGTATAATAGACCAACAAAACAGTAATAATAAAAAGGAGAGATTTGTTTGTCCTTGTTGTTTTACATCTGTAATTTAGCTTCTCCTTAATTTATTTCTGTCAGCAGATAGACTCAGAACAATTTTGAACCTGAATGAACTCAGTCTATCTACATCTTAACATTAAACATTTTGCCTGCAAAGGCAGAGATAAGTATTCTATTTAAAATTTCTGTATACCATGTTGTATCATATTTATTATTAACAAGTAAAATGCTAAATACCAATATATTGTAGCAAAACAAATTAAATTGTTTGAATACATGGGAGTTATGCAGAGTAGCACTAGACCTTGTGATATGAATTTAGATATTAATTTAGATATCAAAGTAAAGAGAGTAAAATCTGTGTTTGACATATATTTTTTATTACCCACTGTGGGCACAAAGTCATCTTGTAAAAATTACTTAGTTCATATAATTTGTTTTCATTATAATATTATGTCTTAGGAGACACAATAGCTGTTTAATAGCTGTTTATGACTCTTGCATGTTACCAGCTAAACTCCATTTTAAAAAGGAGTTCTGTGACATTCCTTGTGCCATAGCAATGGAGACAGTGTATAATGACTGCAATAATGGGGAGTAAATCCTGTAATTAGAATAAATGTTAAGTAAGTAGATCTTCAAGTTATTAATTTATTTTAAAAAATTGCACATTTTTTTTATTTTACAAAGAGATATTATTAGCATATGTCATTTTATGTTTAATAAATTAAACAAAAAAATTTTCCAGAGTGTGTCCCTACCCATGTACCATGCCAAATCACAAAATTATTTCTAGCCAAAGGCAAGATTTAGTGTGCTAGTAACAGTAAATTGTAATAGAAGGATTCTGAAAAATAGCTTCTGGAAGTCAGACCGAGAAGGCAACTAAAAACTGAAAAAGTTACTTAAGAAATAATTAGGAAATCAATATGTCATGTTTGCAGCTTCCAATTTGTTGGAATAAAATCTTATTGATTTAAAAGCAGAATTAGCACATCCTGGTCAGGATCTCATGTGAACAGTATCAGAGTAATAATATTTTAGATTTAAAATAAGCAAATAAATAACCTCAAAGGACAGTGAACAAACTAGTCTATTAATTTAATTAGTGGAGATTAAACATAAATGGAATAAAAGAGACCCAGTTATATCTCTTCAGTTGTATTTAGGCAAAAGAAAAACTTGGTCAAAAGTTAGAAAACTTGGCATTTTCAGGATGTACACATTACATGTTTGCCTTTTTGTATTTCATTTACACTTAGTAATGTCTGTGTGCTAATGAGTCAGAACTACCAGACCACTGAGATCTCATGCCACAAATCTTCAGAAACTGTTTAAATTGTTGTAATAACACAGCTATAAAGTGTTAGCTCTTCAAAGGATGCATACTGTTTTGCACATTTCTAGACATTTTTAGCTACTGGATAATGTAAATAGATTTAGATAACACTAGCAGCTAAAGTAAGTTGCTATGTGCTAAATAGTGAAGACCTGGGCTTTAGTAAATGTGAATTTAATTTGTGTTACCAAATAATTTCTAAATATTAAGTACTATGGATAAATATTTTACATAAAACACATATTATTGGATGTTTGAGGGAAATTTTCATACAAAAAGGAACTCACAAAAAGGGAATAAAATATCATAGAATGTATCTCACTTATGAGAGAACTGAACGAGATCCTCAAGGGATCATCTATTATTTCCTATGGAGCCTCTGCTTCTCCTCATTCTATGTGCAATTCATTCTTTGACAATATGTCATCTTCAATACTAGCCAAAATTAAATCTCCTCAAAATACCATTCTTTCAGTTTGTAACATTCTTGCTAAAGCAAACAACTAATCTTCTATCCTAATATATCATTCTTTACTTTTACTTTAAATGCAATATGCAATAGGAAAGTACACTCACCTTTTAGGGCTGCCACTAACACAATCATCTCAAATAAATACTAGCATGAAATACTCAAAACCTAAAAGCAGATGTGTCTGTTTGACATTTTTTAATGTCATCAGGACAGTTTAAATTAATGATCTTGCAAATCAATGTTAAAACTTAGCAATATCAGATAATCATAATTGACCTAGTCACAGCTGAATTTGCATAAAGTCTGAGCTCAACAACCACAAGAACTTTTTTCAGAAAATCCAGTGAGGAGAAAAAAAGGTAAGATTCTCAATAAAACAAGACAAAATGAAATATTTTCACTCTGTTCTGAAATTACATATCAGAAGTATATCTAGATAGAGTATTTCTAATTAGACATAAATCATAATCTTAATTTTAATGATCTAATTCCTCTGCTCCAAAGTAACTGATTAATTTTTCTTTAAGATATTTGATGCTTCATCTGGAAGTCAAAACACTATTGAATGGGAAGAAGATAAAATTAAATTAATTATTTTTTAAAAGTTCTAAGAAGTCAAAATATTTTCAGCAAAAAATAAAGAGTATTTGAGAAATATTCACAGAGATATTAAAACAAAGGTGAGATTTCATAAAATATTTGAGAAAGTAGTTAGTTGAAATCAGTTTTGTATCACCACCACAATCATTCTGGATAATATGGTGTCAGATTCTCCAAATATCTTCTGCACAATGACAAGCTCCCTTACTTTTATTTACGAACCAGATTGTAACTTGAGAGTTAAATAAGCATCAAGGAATAGATTGCTCTGTACTTGGTAACATATTTTCTTGTCAGCCAACATACCTTTTGCCATCTGGGACAAAAATAATCCAGTTTTCCAGCTGGTATTTTTTATTTGCATGGCCCACTGCCAACTGGTTGTCATTTCCTTAGTCACAGTGGAATGGGAAACAAGCTCTTGCTGCATATACATACCCTCTTCTATTTGTACTTTGCCCCAGGAATAAACTAATTGCTGCTGTAAAACTGTACCTTATCCAGAATTCCTCTAGGAACCCTGGGAGAAAAGGATGTGAAATCATGCCAGTTGGCCCTTTGGCTTTGACTAGACAATTAATAGGTGGTTGCCAATTACCTGTTCACACTGGAACTTTTAAGAAAGAAAAGGTCTATAGAAATGAAAATTAGATTCAGCATCCACTGCTCATACTGATCACTCTTTGCTTCATGGGTCTTGAACACTATCATTGGAAAAGAAGGAACAAGTCTTGTCATCTGTCTCTCTGCCAATGCAGGTTTAGTTGATATTTTAAGTTCATTGGATGCTGTCTATCTTAGTCAGGTTTTGAATGATATCTTCCCTACTTTTTTTACTTAGAAATCTATTCAAGAATTGAACAGATTCTTTTTTCTTAAAGTTTTTGTGTGTTCATTTTTTAAATCTTTGTTTTCACAGTCAGCCTGAATGTTACTTTTTCCTTCATTGATCTTCATGCTTCAAAACATTCTTCCTTCATGGCTTTGTTTTTTTTCCCTTTCTATATTATTTTGCAGTCAAATAAAAGTTTCAGTATTCTATTAAGTGATGCAGTCACACTTATCCTTCCCCCCATTGCAAAAGAACAACACTTTCTTTCACCAATATATATGTATATACCATAATTCACAAAATTTCTGAAAAGCCCTTTTACATAGAGATACCTGAACTTCTAATATTTATTGTTATTAAGATGGACTCAGGAATGTAACATGTAACTGTATTCTAAAATATTAGATTTATTGTGATCATAATAGAAGCTCTAACTTGCAGTGGATTAAATAATAAATATGACTTATAGTTTGTGAAATGGAAAATGGAGGTCAGTCCCTCACAGATAAGGTATCTCCAGAATCATCAGCCATTTGATATCACTTCATGAATTAGTTAAGACTTTTACTCAAAAATCTGAAATATTTAAATCATCCTGACACTAGGAACAGGTTCTTTGTTTTGTATAAAGTTCTAAAAGCCTAGAACTGCATTATAGAATTTCCTTGTGGTGAGTATCTATCTGAGCTGACTGTGAGGTGCTGAATAAATAACAGACAAATTTTACTTCTACCACAATTACAATGGTGAGAGTGCAAACTCCTGACTGGTATGAAACAGGCACTTAGTACTTCTGATTTCGTTGACAAAACACTCCCCAGAGGCTTGCCATCTTGCAAGCAATGATTGCACAGGTTAATCAATACAAATTCTCTCTGACTTTTTTGGTAATTTTAGAAGGAAGAAAAAGAAAAACATTTTGCAGGATAATCAATTTTGTCAGTTACTTTAGACAGCCAGGAAAGCTGGTGTTTCACAAAGGATTGTACTATTTCAGATCAGCTGTTCTCAGAAGGCCAAGACAACCAATAAGAAACGAACTGAAATATTATGTACAATTCTGATTATATTTGTCCAAAAAAGAAAAATTCTGTTTCAAAAAAAGTCAAGAAAATGTCTTCTGGCATAATCAATGAAATTAACAGTCTATATTAAAACTCGCAGAGCCTGATAACCTAGTAAAATGGAGCTAAGAGAATAAATCTCATCCTTGTGTCTGGGAAAGAAGGATTGTTAAGAACATGGCATAGTGAGAAATAATAATCAATATTCTACACTCTAGCATATATATAAACAAGTTAGCAGTAAATTTGTGTTTGAGGCTAAAGAAAAATATTAACTGACAGCAGGGTTCTTGAAAAGTACAATGGGAGCCTAATATACTGGTGAACAGGAGTATAAGTGTTTTGGGAATAGCTGGTGTCCAGAAGGAGGAACTGTATGTAAGGTTGCATACAGTCTTATAGAATTATATGGGTTGACTGACTGCAAGATAAATCACAGAACAGCTGAGATTGAAGGTCATCTGGTCTAACGAGCCTGCTCAATTAGTCATGGTCAGAGAGCGCTGACCTGCATTCTGTCCAGACATCTTATGTAGATTTCAAAAGGCAGAGACTCTCTGGGCAACTTGTTCTCATGGGCTCAGTCACCCCTACAGCAAAAAGGGTTACCTCATGTTTAGCAAACTGTTTCATTTTGTGTCCTCTTTTCCAGTTATTGCTACACAAGAGATACCATGTGTACTGACAGACATTAACTACTCAGTCACTATGCTTTAGAAAAAAATTATTTCAAAGCTTAAGTTTCAGATATTCTAAATTCTTGATACTAACTGCTTTGTTTTGTGTTTTTTCTTTGTGCAAAGCTGATTTTCCGCCCACTGCAGTCCTAAAGTGCTCTTGTGCTCTTTCACAGAGGCTGGAACAAAGCTTCTTTTGAAATACCAACCAGATAACCTTGAGAATAAATTGCTGCTCACCCTGAAGTTTTATGTAATCATATAAAGCCTTAGTGTATGCAGATTTTCTGGGCATAGAATTGACAGGTGTCTGATTATTTGGTTATAAATGGCAGTTGCTTTAAGAGCCAGTGATGTCTTGTGCTTTGCGGGCTGCTATAACAGTGAAGCAGCCTGTGAAGCATTTGTGCCTCTTCTGAGGTTCTATACTTTTCAGGGATGGCAGTTTGAGGTAGCTGATCACATTTACTAGGTTAAATCAGTCATTTATGCCTCTATCTAAATATTAAACTTCTCTAATAATCTCTAATCCTCTATATCTAATAATCTCTATCTCTAATAATCTAAAAAGGTGAAATATGACCTCCTGTTTGCTAAAATTATTTCTTTTAATATGAAGATTGTAAGTTGATACCCATACTTACAGGTTTTGTCCTATGGAAAAATTTCCCTCCAGCATCTTTTTGCTTAGAAAAACTTGGTAAGCTTTTCATTATCAAATAGAACATCTTTAAACAAAAAAAATATAATTTAATATTATCTTTCTGTGTCTGCATATTCAAATCTTAGGATGATTAACTAACTTTTTTTATCCTTGAAACACTGCTGGAATTATAGTTTGCTCACTCTACATTTGTACATATATATCCTACTAAATAAAAGATATGCTGAGGGTCAGCAATGGCACTATGAAACAGACTGGATAAAAACCCGATTGCTATGACAAATATACTTCTGAATAGAGATAGTTAATTTCATATTTAATGCAAGCAATAGAAGAAGAGATAAGATATGAAGTATATTCAGAGATTTATAAATGTAGTTTATGACTGACCTGAGAACACAAAAAATAGTGGATAGTAATTATGCCGCTGTACATCATAAATATGAAAACCAAAAGACAATTTAAAAAAAAGTTCCTGTGTTTAGTCTTATTATTTAGTAATAATTAGTGACAATGAAACACTGAAATTATATTGTCTCTAGAAACAAACAGAATTGACATGAATGGATTTTTCATTATTTCTTGCTATAAAGTCTTATCAAAAATAAAGATAACTCTATACAAGAGAAAGATAGTTTTTGACTTGTATTAATGAGTATAAACATGAAAAAGATTAAGTAAAAAATTACAAGTTTAAAATTGAGTTAGGCAGAATTTTGAATCAAAAAGATCATATTCATCCAGATTGATATACATATGTGATTATAGGCACATATTACATTACTTTATATATTTACATGTAAAAACACACACCTGTAACCATGCACTTGTTTTAGGAATTCCTATACACATCCCACAGTTTCCAAAGAGCATGGTAGCATGCTGATTGTCTTATCCCAAAGCTAAATTGACACTTGATTATCTCTCCTAAATTATCTAGTTAAATTCTTAATATACAATATAAAAATTTAACAGTAAATAAAAATTATTTCACATCACTTTATTTTTGTAGCTATTTTCTGGTAGTTGTTATTTTCCCCAAGTTTAACAATCTTTATACAAAAGCAAATATACAAAGATATAAAATGCCTGTTTATTTCTATATGAGCAATGTGTTCATAGGCTTGTGTCCTAGTCTCTACTTCAGAATGCAAAATTTATTAACTTAACTACTTATGCTATAGAAAAAGAAAAAATGTATATTTATATAGACATACATGTGTCCCTGTACATACATGTGTCCCTGTACATGTATGTAAACCTTGATATAATTGATAAATATGATATATAAACACACGAAATACAGATGCATAAATATAAATATAGGTGTATATAAGGGTATATATAAACATATAAACACATGTTTATATAAAAATATATTTATGTACATAAATATATCTCTCTTTATCTCTCTGTATATATTTATGGGTTTTTTGTGTAGGTATGTAT
>WBNP01001579.1:1250323-1296737 GCA_013401095.1 Passerina amoena | reverse complement strand
CCTCTCATGCGAGGCTATTCTGTAATTCTATGATAACATTTACATCAAAAGGCAATTTTAATTTTTTTCTGTGATTCATGCATCCCTTCAGGCCTAAGGGACTAATTATAAGTAAGAAATTATTCCCATTAAGAAAGCCTGTATGATTTTTGCATGCAAGAAAAGAATCAAAAGCAAGAAATTAAAACATCTATCATGTAGAAAAAACTATTACATAATCTATGGTTATAAAGATACTATGAAAACTGATGATTTGTTAGAATGAAGGACTGTACATGACGAACAGTTGCATAAAGCAAGAGGTTTGAGTCTTCATACCAAAGCATGGATGAAAATTATTGTGGCAATGCAATCTACATTTACACAAAGCAGTACAACAGATTTCTGCCTAATTCTGAAAGCATCTAAGCTTACATGTAAAAAAGTTCATGAGGAAATTAACACTGTGTAATTTTCTCTTGAATGGCTTGTTAAAATATCTTCTATTTGTGTCTACTTTTCTGTGGCAATTATTTATGTGTTTCTGTACACACATCCTGCACTTTGTTAGATGCAGTTCTCATCAATATGCTGAACAGGTTACAGAATACATGCTTATTCTTATTTCAGTTTTTCATGTGACCTTTACTTGCAAGAGATTGTATTCTTCATTCTTTTTTTTTCCATTAGAAAGATGCTGGCTTCTTAAAGACATCTCCCTATCCTAACACTGCAACATAATACTGAACATATTTTAGTAGCAGTTTTGTTAGATGGATTTTCCATTCATAGAGCTGAACTTCTCAAGTGCCAAAAGTGCAATGCTGCAATAATGCCCCAAATAAATTTCACCAAGTTAAAAAATATAGATAAAGTTCTTCCATTTCTATTAAATTGTGGTATTTTAGTGATGTGTAGTCTGCTGCCTTCTAAGCAGAATTCACTACTAGCACAATAACACAAAGTGAAATTTAGTAACCTTTATGTAATGTGGAAATATACAGCTACAATGAAATAAAGTCACTACAATTTTGCTGGTTTTACAGTGGTACATTTTGCATTGACTGTCTATTGTTGATGTGGTTATTGACATAGTTCTCTCAATTTTTTTCATGCTGGTGATTTTTAGGTGGTGATGCAATCTTCTGGGGTGAGCAAGTGTATTTTGGTCATGTTTGAAAATTGGTTTTGAAATCCTAAATCTAAATTTACTATAAAAAATTTACTGAATGTTCTTTGCTAAAGCAAAAAAGAAAATGGTGTTGGGAAACCAGACAGAGGACTTATGGTAATTCATACTTTAATCAGTAGTGCACAAGAAGTGCTTTACCCACAATTTTTTAAATATTACTTGCCAGTTAGCAAACAGACAGGTAAGTGTACCTTTGATCCACCAAATCCACTTCTCAAGCAGATTTTCACCAGTTACCTGGATGACATGTCCAAAAAGAAGTCATGTCATCTCAAATATTTACTGTAAATTTAATATTCCATGCAAGTAATTTTTGATATATAAAAAGCTAAAGAAATACTTTAATATGTGAATTCACACATGCAGCAGCCAGAAGGTTCAGTTAAATACATAATTTCTTTTACCTGGAGACAGAATATTTCCTTGCCCTAGACTGAATATATCCATAAATCTTTCTGCTGGCCTGTTTGCACTTAATATTGTACTAAATTATATTTGACTAGCTAATTTCAACCTGTAGAGTAGAATTCTGACAATTATATAGACCTGCAGCTATTGATTGCTGATAAAGTATAGGGTGTGGAGTTGTCAAATCTTCATTTCACATATCAGGGTACACTGAGCTTTTTGCTCAGTCAGTTTCTACACAAGTGAAAATACTCTTCAATTAAAGTTTTCTTGTGAAGGTTATTCTGTTCACTTTAAGCATTTAAAGACACAACAGATATTTAAGGATGTCTGCCAGTGATACTAAAAAATTGTTTTAGCCAAAAACGTGTAACAAAAAAGATCAACTATAAAGAGAAAAAATAGTTCATCCTTACTTTCCAATCAAAGTAAAAACAAGAGGGAAAACAAGCATGAGGAATTTCTTAGTTTAATAAATGTCTGTTAAAAGCAATTAAACCTTGCTTTTTGTAAACTCTTATTCTAGTAGTGTTCTAGTACTTTTGGTTTGAAAGTAACCAATAAAAAGCCTCTTTCCAATAATTGATGCTGGTTTAGGAAAGCATAAATTGTTGGTTTTTAAAAAGTGTCATTCAACCAACACGTGTTGGTTTCTCTGTTCTTATACTCTGAGTTCCTCTATTTCTAATTTTGTCATTTACTTCATGACTATTTTTGGGTGGAAATTCCTGTAGATTTTTTTCACAGAAGTTTAGGTGATTATTAGATATATGAAGTAGCCAGAGGTCAATACCCTGCAGTATGAAAAGCAGAACAGAAATGGTTGGAGATTTTACTGTTGGAGCTTTTCTTCCACACTGAATTTCTAAAAAATGTAGAATAGTAAGACAGGATTTCACCTCAGTGTCTTCCACTTACCAAGATGTGGTGGGTTGAACCCAGAAGGCAGCTAATCCTTCAGCCAGTCACTCATTCACTCCCCCACAGTGGCATGCAGGGAGAGAATTAGAAACTTAAAAGTGGGGAAAACTCATGGGTTGAGATGAAGGCAGCTTAATAAGTGTAGGAAGAGAAGAGGTGGGTAAGAACTGAAAGGTGGTGACAATCAGTCACCACCTCCCACCACCAGAATGATGCCAAGCCAGTCTGCAAGAAATGGTTAGTTTGGAAAATCTGCCTCCAGTTTTATTGCTGAGTAAGATGCTGTGAGGCATGGAATATCTCTTTGGGTATTTTCCTTTGAGGCCAGCTGTCTCTCCCTCATTCCTCACCCACCTACTGAGGGGCTGCTCGAGATACAGAGAAGGCCTTGATGCTATGGAAGCCCAGCTCAGCACCACCTAATCTATTGGCGTGTTATAAACACTGCTTCAGCCACATGTGAGCTGCTCTGAAAAAATTAACCCCACCTCAGCAGAACTCCCTACATCATCACAGGAGGATTGTACAAGTTGGATAAGCATGAACCTTTGTAAATGTGTGTGTGTGTGTGAAACTGTGATTACATTTTGTTCTTTTTAGCCCTAAATCTGCAATCAAAGTTTAAATATTTTAAATTGAAAGTAGGGCTGCATTTAGAAGAGGATGGAAACAGATGTAAATAATATCTAATATGAAAAAAAAAGACTTTCTTGCTACAACAGGAAAAGACTATATTTGATTCCTTTAGAAGTATGTTATATAGTAATAAATTTCCCACAAGAATAGCTACAATTGTGGTGGGAATAATGTAGCAGGGTGGAATTTAAAGAAGTCTGAGTATGGGTACTAGCTCCTTTTACGAAGGCATGGAAGATTATGTTGGGCTAGAGACACATTCTCAAGCAAAGGTGTTCCTCCAAGATCCTACTACTCTACTAGCCAGGGAGAACATACATAAACAGTATGAATTTCAGGAACTGAAGAAATTGTGTCATGATGCAAAGAAATAAACTCATGCTTGTAGATTGGATGTGGTGCTATGCAAAAACAGACTCTAAAGGGAAGCCTTACCTTATATAAGCTGAATAATTTGTTTGAGGTATAATGCAAGCTCTGCTTTGAATTCTAATTGTAGCAATGACTGTAGAAGCAGGGGAATGCTTGGGAAAAAAATAAATGGATGAAGGATTGGATAGGTACAGTGAGAGACTCCAAGAGCTCAAACTGTTTAATTTATTGAGCAAAAATTTAAATGGTGACTTGATCACCACCTTGAAGAACCAATATGGAAGACATTGGTGGCACAGTATATATACAGAACAATGTATATTACAAATACTTTATTTTCTGGAAATTGTAACTAGGAAAATTTAGAAAAATCATCTGTTTCTGTGGTGGGTGAGATTTTGGGCTTTGGTTGGTTGGGGTTATTTTGGTTTGTTTGTTTCTTTTCTGTTTGGTTTCTTTTTCTTTTAGCAAAGAGAAATTAATGCAATAAAAGGGATAGGGTAGGGAATAAAAGTAGGGACTAAAAGTAGTGTCAGAGAAAGAGTAATTAATTTGCCCCTGTCATTTTTAGTACAAAATGTTCAGGACTTGATCGCTTCCAACAGGCTTTATAATCACCTAGTTTAATTAAAACAATGACTGTAAGGGTGGTCCAACATCAAAAGTAATTGGTTATGGCTCTGACCAAAAGAATAACCTGCTGAAATGGTGGTAGTGTAAGTATGGAATAAATTTTTCTCTTTTTTTTTTTTTTTTCCCAAGATTAACAGTAGAAACATCTGAACTCCTTTCCTAGAATGAAATGTTCAAAACAATAAGAACCACTGTGTGAAACAGTTGCAAATACAAGGCAGGTCAGAAGTTAAGCCGTCTGCGTTGAGGGGTCGAAATCATTTTAAGCTGAATACAAATGTAGAAAACTGCTTATTAACCTTGTAGAATTGGTAGCATTTGAGAGCCAAAGCAGGCAGAATTGAACAAAGACAGAAAGATAGAGGCATCAGACAAAAGAGGAATTAGCAGCTGGGGAGACAGAGAGAAAGAAAATTTTTCTGGGGAAAAAACATGCAGCTGTGAACAGAAATATTCTTTTAAATCTTTGTTTAATTCTGCTTTGAGGAAAGAACAAACAAACAGGACTGTCTGAAACATCAGTTCTTCCTCCTCACAGAAATTTCAAACCTCCCAAATAGTTTCTAATTACTTGAAAGAAGCTTAAGTTCATGGTCAGTTTCAGGGGGCAGTGCTTGGAGCGATGGGTGGTTTGTTAGAGGGGGGGTTTATTGATACCAGAGACAGGAGTTTGGGTTGGATGATTAAAGAGAAGGTGAGTCATGAAGTGAGCATGATAAAAAATCAGGGGTTGGGGTTTAGTTGAGGCATATAATTAAGGGGGGGGTGTCCCTTTTTCTTTAGCTTAAAAGGCTAATGCTGGTTCATAGCTTCTCAATGATTAGGATGGCATTTTTTTATTATAATTTATTAAGGAATTTATTTTTTCTAAGATTTTTCTTAAGGATTTTCTTTCTTCAGCTGTATCTGAATTATATTATACTCTAATGTGTTATTACAGTATGATATATGTAATAACAATTTAAAATCATTTCTGTGAAAGCAAACCCTAATTAAATATACAGTGGAATAGCTAGTAGTTTTTTATATTACTATGTAGAGCGGTTTTCAAGTAACTGAATTACAAAGGATGAGTAATTTTTAATCTGGTGTAATTTTGATATTCATGAAGTAAAAAGTTCTATATAACTGATGACAGAAAAACTGGTTAATGCTTAGTTAGCTACTGGTGTATTTTTATCTTACAGTAATTAGCAGTCAAAGAGAGATAAGGAATAAGTTTTAGGGGGTATGTTTTGATTTCATGAATAATATCAAAAAGTTATGTAGTAAGTCTAGAAATATCTTAGGCTTGTGTAGTTCAGTTCATTTAGGGCTAAAAATGTAACCAGATCGAGGAGAGCTCAACTTCCTGGGGAATCTTGTACCTTGTCTGAAAACTTGGTAGTTGTTGTTCTGCTCATTAAAAAGTCTGAACCATGAAAGGGGATAGAAATATTTACTTACTTGGAGAGGGATAATGCTTTAGTTTAATTCATTACCTAATAGGGAAAAATTCTTCAGTGATGATGGGTTAAGGTCATGTGAAAGAGGAAATTTCCCCAAGGTCTTTGTGTTTGACTGGTCTGTCAGCGCCCCAGGAAAGCTAAGCCACCTGAGCCTGACCAAGTGTCCTGTTATGGGGACTCCACTGAGCAGTCCTTCTGGATTGAGCAGGACAATTCACCTGACATGTTCAGGGTCACATGCCAACAGCAAAGGGAGACACTCTCCCTGGTCTCCGCACTTTATTTGAGTATGTTACCCACTGCCAGAGACAACCAGTGCCCTTGAAGATCTCACTGGCAGTTCACAGAGTAACACTCCTTATTAATAAAATTGTGACAGATTAAGGTTCAAGGATCACTGGTATTTAGTATCTGACTGCAAAAACATAATCAAAGCAATATATGAATAAGCTCTAGTCTCTAACAAAAGCTAGCTCAAGGTAAGCATTCAACATTCATACATTATGGTTTTAACCCTGTCAGCCTCCTTGTGGAGGAGAAGACAGGTTCAGCCCATCAACCAGATTCCAGAAGTTTCAAAGGAATCTTCCCTAACTTCTACCCATTTTCAACTTACTTTTGGATTATTTATGTTTAGTGCAGCTGGAATGACTCTACAGTCGTACAACATGCAAAATGAGGAGTGGTCACACCTTAAGGGTGGGTAATTTTGGGATGGAAGTATGTGTCAGTATTACACCTGTGGAGAGTGATTTTGCAAGAGGTGATGGTTCAAAGACTTTCTCTTTAATCTCCCTTGGCTGACAGCAGCTGTGTAGCTTATCAGATAAAAGTAGCACTGAATTCCCTCCTGTGCAAGGATTTCAACAAAGACTGGTTGTGACATCACAAATCCACTCCACCTTCTGTTTCATCTTCCTCTTATTGTGTTTGGGAAGTCAGACATGCTGACCACATTCCATCCAGGAAATAGCATTCACATTTTCTCCTAACTTCTCTAACTTGTGTACTGTTATAACGGCACCTGTAAGTTTCCGCTCTGCTCCATCCTCCACTTCATCTCCTTCTTTGTATTGTATTGTGTGTATGCTGACTGTAATTTCTATCTGTTAAAATTTGACTTTCCAGATTTTCTTTCATTTAAGCCTTTTTTCCATTTAGTATTCCCCCACCTTTTCTATAGTTTTCTAAAGAGATCTGCCTCTGTTGTAACCTTTTATTCAGGATAAATCTTCTACATTAACTGTACCTACCTTGTGAGGGATAAGATACATTTTTTGTCTTGGGTATTACTCAATTCATTCAACTTCAGACTTCTCAAATTTTGTCAGGAATTACAGAGATTTTATGGAAATCTTTGCTGGTGAAATGTTTTGCTGAGGTAAAACATTGTACTGTTAAATTACCATGGCATTTTGACACTTTTAGACCTTTATAAGTATAAAGAGGATTCATAAACCGATTTTTGAGATCTGTGTGAGACATATGTGTGAAACAGAGATATGCTTTATGATCTTTGTGAGAAAGTCAAACAAATAAAGCAACTTAGTATTTAGTATGTTTGGGTACATGGTAATTAGGTATAAAAAACCACAAACCAAATCAAACCAAAGCAAAAAACTGAAAAAATATATTTTAAGAGCATAGTCAAAATAAAGTATTAATAAATCTACACTTCAAAAGGTAGGGCAAATATGCATGATATAATTTATTTCTTCTATCATACATTCAGGTAACAAAGGAACATTTTGGTGGTTTCATAGGGGTTTTCCCATATGTTAGAAACAGCAAAATTTTTAAGAAATACATTAGAAATACCTGGTGTCCAACATAAATCACAGTTCTAGAATGTAGTAAAAATCAGCTCTTTAGTCTCACTAAAGATTCAAGAAGTGTTACTGTGCAACATTATGGGTTGCTGTGCCCATCTCCATCATATTTACACAAGTAAACACATATCTTTACTTAAGTGCAACATCATTTTTGCATCAACAAATCTCGTAGGTAATTTTTAATGACAGAAGCCCAAGACAGACCTTAGACTGGATCCCTTGATGTTAGAAATGGGATAAGACGGTGTCAAAAAACATAGAAGCTATTGTTGATGTTGTAGGTCCCAGCTACTCTCAAAGTCTGATAAAAATATTTTTAACCTGGATAAAGAAAAAGAAAGAAAATTTGAGAAGGGACGTATCTCATCTTCTGTCTGTATTTACAAATAATAGGTCCCTGCTGGTCTGGAGAGAAGACAGGAGGCTTATAAGTACTAACAAGGACTTCAATTCTAGATGTTATAGGGATACTCCTTTAATGGAGTCAGCAGACCTAGCATCAGAAGGGTGGGAGGATTTTTCACAGAAGACAAGAAATGAGTATCTGAATTATATATTAACTTTGTCTGTAATATTCACTGACTTTTAACAGTTTTCCTAAATTGTTTCCAGTGATGAACCTTTTTTAACTATAATTCTTAGAACTTATGCTGGGAATACTGGAAGGATAAAGTGAAAACTATCAATCCTTTGATTTTTATTTTAACTGATAGTGGTCATTATTCTATTAAGAGACCTTTGGATATAAGTAATCTGTGTGTATTAGGACAATATAAAGGACCAGTCTTATGGAGGAAGACTGAGGAAGAAATTTGAGAGATAGTTAAACACGCTAACTACTTTGGAATAAAATTGAAAGAAAGTATATTTCAAAAAATTCCTTAAGATATGAAGTCATTAGACAAAAGTAATTTTTTTTAACTTTTGTGTAAGGAGAATGTATTTACAATATTTCATCATGATGTCTGCTTAAGGACCATTTTGTAGAAGGGAGAGAATTTTCTTTTAAAATACTATTAAAAGCATCTTTTACATCAAAATATTGTAACATTTATTTTCCTCATTTAGAATATTGTAAAGTCAAATCCTTCTGTTTATAATCTGAATGTGAATGCAAGTCTGTTTAGAGATAGTGTGATGCTTCTATTTCTAACATCATTCTGAAAACTACATCTTCTTAGAATGTTTCTTTAAAAAGCTTAAAAATTCTTGGAGAAAACAAAATAATTTTGTTCATATATTATTGCAATCCTGAATGTGGGCATTATCTTACATTCTAACTCACAGACTCAGAAGTAGCTATTACAGTCTCTATTTTAAGGGACAAACATGAGTTTTTTGACAGAACACCCAAATACTGAAAATGGAAATTCAAACATATAGAGAAGCAAAGATCTGTAAGCCTAAATAGAGGTTTAAGTAACAAATCTTGAGCTTTTGATTTTCCTTTGAAGTAATCAACTCAAAAATCAGCCTCACTGTCAAAGTAATATGAACAAGAGAGCCACCTTTCTTTTATTTTTTCTTTCTTTTTTGTTTTTACTTTTTTCTTTCTTTTCTCCCCCAAGATTAGACTGACTAAAACCCTAGGATGTGAAGTAATGAGAAGAGACAGAGTAAACTACGCTGCTGAAAAGGCCTTTAACTTTCATTTTTTAAACCATGTTTTATTCCTCTTAATAAGACATAATGAGGACTTTGCATCCATCCTAAATTTTTTATGGCAAATACTGTGTGGCTAATATTTCTGATGAAATGCAATATAGTAGTTTCTACTGAAGTTTTATGTATTGGGATTGCACAATGAGACCTTTCACTAACATAAATTCTTATGAGTCAACACATTTATGAGTGCAAACAAATCTGTGTACTCTAGAACATATGATTCGTGAAAGAATATTTGTATACAAAACAATTTTTCTATAGTGAAGTAGTAAAGAACACAAATTTATTTTCATTATTATAACCATTATATATATTTAAGATTTCAAATGTTGCCTTAGTAGCATCAATAAGTTTATAAATTCCAAGTTAAATTAGTAAATTATGTAAATTCCAAGTTAATAATATTAGACTTAACAAACTATATAAAACTAATAAGAAAGAATATTAAAAGTGAGAAAAGTATTAAAAAATAATGTAATATTTGTTGTCAACATGTGATTTTGCTTTATGAAATAAAACAAAACTGGTTGTGCCATGATACTGATCACCTGTACTGGACAGAGATCTGAAAAGCTTGTTTTAGCTCAAAGTCCAAACCAGTAATATTCTATTAAAATCCATTAGCTTCTTCATTATGATCTTAAGCAATTTACTGATAAATTAGAAGTTGCAAATATGAACAACTGTGTTTTACATGTGTTAGTACAGGAGGTCAACCTATGGATATTTTTATAATTAATTGTTCCTTAGGAATCTAGTCAATTTTGATAGACCTTTCAAATAAAGCTAGGTCATTCATGACATAGCAAAAAAATCTATGTGTATTAAAAAAATTCTAGAATGAACACATGCATTTAGCCATATACTTAGGCAAATGATACCTCATGTACAGATTGAGGGAGAGGAGTTGGAAGGATTGGAAGGAGGTGATTCTTTATAAATCTACATAACATTAAGGTTATGGAAAGATCAAGGAAAGTGACTCTACAAGGCAGAACACTACCTAAAGGTGGTATCCATAAACGATGGACACACCATAAAGTATAATCATAATGCTTTCTAACTTACAGTCAGTCATAAAAAAACTGCTAGCATAAATGTGTTTGAAATTTTGAATTGTCTGGGACCGAGCAACTGTAAAAATTCCAGGATATGTAAGAAACCAATAATTTCCAAGTATATAATAAAATGGTTGTGAGACAAGTCATTATTACTACCCCAGATTACAGTTAAATGAGTAAGGAAATGGAAAGATTACTGAAATTTCAAGATAAACACAAGATTAAATATAACTAATAAAAGAAGTTTGATACCTACTGACTATATTCTCTTTAAATATTCGTAACGTAACTGCAGCAAAAAGAACCCAAGTCTGTTGCGTCACCAACAAAAATATTGACACTCAACAAAGAAGAATTGAAAGTTAGAATCTGTGATTGAAACATTTAATTTGCTGACTTTTCCACTGAGACTAGTTCTACCTTGTTTGGTTATTTCTATAGCAGAAAGACCAATCATGTTGATTAAATAGCTCTGACTTGTCCAATATGACATTATTACTATTAATTGACACAACACATATTTTTGCATAATAATTTGGAAGACCGAAACCTTCCATTATCCCAAGATCCCTTGAATTAAATTCTACTGTGTAACTGGCCCAGTTAAGGGGATAGAACTTATCCTTCATTAAAATCCTATTTCTTATTAGCAAAGAAGGGCCTTACACTAGGGAAAAAGTTTTTCTAGAACAACATACTAATGTACAGACTGTTTTACTACTAAACACCGTAGTCAGGGTTTACGGGGTTGTAAAGGAGCTTTCTTGCATAATCTGCCTACAGAGTTGTCTGAAAGTGATAATGATACTGTGTAGGCCAAGAAGTGACAAACTTATCTCTTCTCTCCAAAAGGCCTTAGCATGTTTACTAAACATGACAAAATAAAAGCTCAGTAATGCGGAGTTCAGAGGTGTTAAAAAAAAGCATATATATATATATATATATATAAATCCAATATTTTCAAATATCCTTTAGATAATATTATGTAATTTAGCAAATTATGTTAAACATGAAATCTAAATGATTGTACTTTAGGGAAAATTATCTGAGCGTATGCTAATAACAATCAACAGTGCAGGTAGTGTTTTCTAGATAAAAGGAAAATAATTACTGACAGAAAAAGAAGTTTGTAATCAGGATTCATGCAATTTCTGTCTTTTTGTCAAACTAACTTGATATCAATTTTTTTAGTTGAGAATATACAGGACATGGAGTGGTACCCCTCTTCAATATTGAGCCAAGATAAATACTCTCACTCAGTAGTCCACAGCTGTGGACTACTCCCATTCAGACAATGCTTTTTCAAGTTCAGGGGCACAACCAAACTTGCATAATATGTAGAAGTAATGCTCCCTATTTATTCTGCTTTCTACTTGCGCATTTTCCTCTCTGTCTTCCTTTTTCTAGGCACAAGAACCATAAACAGAAATTATTCGTTCCCTTTTGGGTCTCCTCTGAAAACTTGTCAGTAAAACTCTCCTGAAATTTGTATCTGAAGGAACGCAGAATAATAAATAAGTAATAGCAGAAGTCAGACAACAATTTGGGGTCTCAGTAATTAAGGTAAAGAAGTAATCTGAATCCATAACCATCCATATGGTTGTCTAACACTCTGTACTTGAGCACAAGCCCTCTGAGGAGAGGCTGAGGAAGGTGTGGTTGTTCAGCCTGGAGAAAGGAGCCTCAGGGAAGATCTTATTGCTCTCCATAATTGCCCGAAGGAGACATGTAACAGGATGAGGGTCGGTCTCTTTTCACAGGTTGCAAGTGGCTGGACAAGAGGAAATTTGCTCAGACTGAGCCAGGGGAGGTTAAGAGTGGATATTAGGAAAATTGTCTTCACTGAAATAGTGGTCTGGCACTGAAACAAGCTGACCAGGAAAGTGGTTGAGGTACCATCCCTTGAGGTATTTAAAAAAATATGTAGATATGGATCTGATAGCAATAGATTAGTTGTAGAACTTGATGACCTAAGGTTGGTTTTTAACCCAAACGGTTCTGTGATTCTATGAACCACATTTATTATCTGATCTTGGCTTTTCAGAAAGTTTTATTGCATATGGACTCTAGGGGCTTCCAAATACCATTGTGATATTTGGAATCGGAGCAGAAAAACAGTTCTTGCAGGCTTCCATCTGAATTTAAATGTATTCACTGAACTGTTATTTCTGGTAAAAAAAATAATTGAACCTGCTGAGTCACTTTTTCTTCAAATATTGAATAAGGCTTTCTCATTTTATTCCTATTATTTAATTGCTCCTATTTCAATATTCATTTTGTCTCTGCCAGTACACCCTTCGGCCCCACTTCTTACAACAAAGAGGGAGAGGGACCCCTTGCAATCTGTAGGGGCTTTTGCTGCTGGCTACTACCCAGATAACAGACTTTATCTTGGTCAGTTTAGACAGCCCTTGTTCAGTAAATTGGTGTCTACTACTCTACTTCTCTTATTTATCTCCTGCAAAACTTAGAGTATGCATAATATACATGTGTAATAGTGTCATCTGCTGGTTTAACAAGATTAAATTGGAAAGGAAAGGTGTACTTTATTACCTAAGCCTCAAGGCCATTCTAATACCAGGCAATTTTTCTTTCAACAGCCAAGATACTATTACTTATGAAATATTTTTTTCCAAAGCCAAGACACTGTAATTTCTAAGTGTTACGTGGCACACAGAAGTTCAGTCTGCCTGTAGCTCACAATTTGTTCACACTTAGGAGGTTTTTGCTCTGATGCCAAGAGAAAAAAATTTCTGTTACATTTTGCTTGGATGATTAACCTGAACAATATAAAATAAGTTTGAGATTCCCTGTGAAACCACTGTATTTACTTGTTGGCTGAACAATACAAAAGTAGTTTGAGATTCAACATTTAATTATTGTGTTTAACTGTTGTTGGCTATTCTTTGTTGAATATACAACAAAAGATGAAATTTATTCTGCTCCTTTGTACACAGTATATTTCATGGAGTGCAGATTGTTTCCTTACTGTCTATGAGCATATGTCTCCTCCCACAAAAAGATGTAGATTTCTCTAGCTTTTTAAGCTTATGCTGACTGCTCTGAGCACAGTCACCCAAATAGTCTGGAATTTATCTAAAAACACTGAGAATTTTTTTCTTCAATTGTCTAATATCTCATCTTACAAAAATCTGTTAAAGAGGGAGTTTTGGATGAAATTTTAGTCAGGACTTGTAATTTATGCCAAAACCAAATTATTATCATGTTCTGTGTCCAGTTCCATACCATTCCCTGTGCTCTCTGACTTGTCCATATTTCTTGTTTAGAGTATAAATCTGTATTTCTGATTTGACTTTGATATTTCCACTTCTTCTTCTATACTTATCTACTTATATGTCATATTTATTTAATGAGCTAAATCTAGTCCCTAAATTTATTTTCTGCTTTCAATTTTATGATATTAATTGGCAACTGCTGTTTATAAAAATTGTGAAGAGATTATATTGAAAGGCCTTGGAAAATGTAATAAGGTTTAAGATTTTATTGAAGTTCAAAATTAAGTTTTGCCAATGAAATTTCTGCATAAATTATTCTTAGAACAGCATAATGCATGAATAATTCAAGTGGCATCTTTAATTAGATGCTAAAAAACCCTTCAGCAGCAGCCTATCATTGCTTTATCGATTTAGAAGCAAATGGAGTTTGAAAAACAAAGAACTTCTTCTCTAAGTCAAATTAGCAGGTAATTATTAAATCACTCATTGCAATTGAACTGCTATCAATATTTTTATATCCATGAACATACAGTGCATTATGATGTATAGTGCTTATGAAATGCCAATGAAATGGAGTCCAAACAATTAGATTTTTAATGAAAATACAGTGCTATGTAAAAGTTGTTTTTAGTGTTGGAAAAATGAGCCATGAGTAATAAGCTTTTGAGGCCTAAAAATTGTGAATAGTAGAACATTGCATATTGGTTAAAAATTGCCATTGCTTGTTTCTATTAATAAATATACTAAAATTGCCATAAAAGAAAAACTATCCATTTTCTTTGAATCTTGATCCTCATGTCAGGTATTAGAACTAATTTTATATCACTATAAATCTTTCATAGAAAAAGCAGTAATGGAAAAGAGCATCTAAATTCTTCTGCAAAACATTTTGCTCATGAATAGTTCAGCCAGTTATGACAGAAAATTGTCTGATTCTTTCCTATTCCCTTTAATGTTAGGTATTGTTTTATCTTTTTAAGAGACCATGTCCCAGATTGTGATAATTTACTACAAAGTTCTACCTAGCATCAAGGCTGTTTCTTCCTAAAAATAATCAAACATGCTACCTTTTTCTGGTGGGGCGAGAAAAAAGCAGTATTTCTTTCCTTATGGTTTGGGGTTTTCTTTGGTTTAATTTGTGTTGGTTGGTATTGTTTTTAGGAGTGTTTGTTTTTTGTTTATTGCTGGTGTTTAATAAATAAATATCTGTTAATATCTCAGATTCTCTGTATCTTAAACTGAAATGATTAAGTTTTCCTTTGTTTTCCCTGAAGTAATTCTCCTTTATAAGTGGAATTACTCTGCTCATGTGCAGCAGAGAATGGTTGTCCACTGGGGCTGCAGTTTAGGCCTTGACAAAATGCTAACACTGAAGATGTACCTGGCTTCTTTTAATTTATCTTTTTTTTTCTATTTCAAGGAATATATATTCTTACCTAGTGACATTTTCTATCTAGTGTATGCCCCAGATACTGTTTCACTAGCAGGGAGCATATTGCACAGAGTGACACACAGATGTATGACAAATCTTTCCATATGAATGATCATACTCTTATTGTATGTTTGTTGAAGAAATCATAAAATCACCAAATGAAAGTGTTTTCTATATATTTCTGTATTAATAACTCAGGATGAAAAAAGCTGGGGAATTCCAGAAAACCAGCTTCTCCAGTGACTAACTGTTCATTCTTTCCAGTATTTGAGATCTACTCTTTAGATAGCTATTGCAGTTGCTATTTCAAGATCTTGTTGAAGTGGACACCAGAACAAAATCAAACACCAACTCTTGTTTTTGTTCTCATTCAATTTTTGTTTAGGAATCTTGATTTAATAACACATTTAATGATGCATTGTTCTTTGTTTTGATTATAATCTTTCAGCTTGGATAACTTGAGTAAAGCACTTGTTACTAGCAGAGTTTTATTTCATTCCTTCCATACTCCAATCAATGAATCAAAAAATATTTGAAAATAATTTTGCATATAAAGTACATGTTCCTTCTTTTCCTACTGCCAGACTTTCTGCAGAGAAATTACTAAGGAAAAAAAGCACCTTATATTGTTATGAATATCCAGAAAATTATTAGTATATATTTTCTTAAATTGAAGCCCAAAAAATTACACTGTGGAATTTGCACCTCTTTGCCATTTGATATGTTTATTCTCTACATTAAGGAAGTGTGGTTTAACATAGGTATGCTTTTTAGAGTCTTCTGAACAGTTTTGTTCTAAGAAAAGAATGGACCCTTTCCTGTATGTAGGCTCTTAGCTGGAAAAAGTTCCAAAGTTCTACAAAATTATCAATAAAAATTACACTACAGGTGTTTGACTAGCCATTTTAGGGGCAGTGTCTCTTATTTCAAAAGCTGTTCTCTTTAGTGATACATAGGTAGACCACATGGACACAGGGTATGCACACAGATGCATATATTTAAATTAGAAAAAAGTAAATTTCACATTTCCACACTAAGATGGCTTTATTGCTTTCCCATTGGTTGCCTTTGGTTATCACATGTTAATATAAATTGTATCTCCAAGTAAATACAAATCTAAAATTTGGGTTCTTCCTCATAAGTTCAGAAGGCTTAGCAATTTTAAAATGTTTCTGCAAAGACTAGCAACCCAGAAAAGTGGATTATGTATTTAGCAGTAAGATGAGCAATTATATATTTTACACCAGAAATTTTAAGGTGCAAAGCTCCTGAATTTTTGAAGACTATACTAAAAAGACCATGTTGCCACACAGCTTGAACTTGAGCTTGAAGATTCATCTGGTTTAAATGTGCATATATATGACTCAACGATTTGTGTAAACTGTATCTTCAAAAGGAAATGCACAAACACGTACACACAAACTCCTCTTAAATTAGCTGTTATATAAGATCTTCTGTACTGATTTCAGAATTTTAGATTATTCTCTAGATAATGCTAATAGATAGATAAGAAGCTGCATGTGTGACAGTTTTTGAAACATTACACAGGTTAAAAAGTGAACTTTTCTTCACAAGGCAAGATATTTGAATGACCTTGCCCATAACATGTCTTGCCTTGAAGTTTTATTAATTCCTATGATCAGCTTTGCCATCAGAAATATTTCACAGTAATGACACATTGTGTATTTATGGCTTCCAGTGTAATTGGTCTTCTGACTTTTAAAAATTCTTTACATCATGCCAATGTGATCCTATTATGCATTTTCTGTATAGACTATTAGGAACAGATGCAAAGTGTTCACAAAGTCAGGATATTATTTCCATTTTACATAACCCCTTTAAGCATAGATCTCAGAAAAGCTCTTCTAACATTCCAGAGGTTTCTGCCTGGAAGTGTCCTACTACAATGGGAAAGGCTTTTCTTTTCGTAGTCCTCATTTCAGGTTAGCTTTGATGTGCTGTGATTTTACTACAGCCTTAATCTTGGGATAGCTTCCTCTCCATCCATACCCCAAATGGTTACTATGTCTCATAATAACTGGCAATTTTGTGCAGACTTTGCAGATGAAAGCAAATATCTTTATTTTGGAAGTAGCTGAAATAGTCTTTCAATTATTGCCCTGAACTTGTGGTGTACAGAGGATCATTTTCATCATACAGCATAGTACAAAAGAGTTAGTGAAGGTGGAAGAAAGAAAATGCAGAACCATTATGTATGGAGTGCCTAGAAAGTTGAAGAAACAATAAGATGTGCGCCTGAAAAAGCACATGAGAGGGAGATTAGACATAAAAAACGTTGAGCCATGGGGTAACTAAAAACAGTAGCAGATGCTAAGGGAGAAAAATTAAGCCTTCCTGAGTATGTGTTAAAATGAGTCAAATAAACCCAGGTATATCCTTAAGACTTCCTTTTTGTTAAGATACTGGCAAATGGCTAGCTGTAAATTAAAGAAGATTTGCCCTTAAGTAGAAAATTAGGTAGGTGTGCACTTTGTGTACCCTTCTGGGATATAATTGGAATAAGAACCTGTCTGTGCATACAGATTTGACAGAGTTTATGAACTCAGATGCTGCTTCTGATTTATTTCCTATCTTTCCTTGAAATTTAGATCAGGCTGTTTTGAATGGTTCAAGTTATAGATTAATTTATTATGCATATACTGACATGATTGCTTTTAAACAAAATATTCTGTACTGGATTACCCCAGCTAGTTAGCCATTGTACAACAGTATATTTGGCCTCTTGAAAATCAAGGTTTTAGTTACAATGATAAGGTTATTTCTTCTCTTTCCTTTTGTCTAGATCTCTGTTCCTTTCCTGTAAAGACTTCTACTGCTCCCAACAAGGCTGATTGAAGACAATTTGAATTTCCTGTGCAGTAAAGCCAAAGTGTGCAATAACTTTAGATATTCAGGAGCAAATCAGCCTATAGGGTTGCTGATATATTGAAGGATGAAGATGAAACAGGATGTAGAAATTTGAAAAAATTATTTAACAACTGCAGTTGAATCACTTAGACATTAGACAATAATATATCATTGACAGGATCAGCAGTAAATTACAATATTGTGATGAAGAAAAAGTAGCAACTGACAGAAATCAGAAGGCTAAGATTTGAGAAGAAATGTAGTAATTTAGTAATATTTATCCAAAGTATCCTATGAGGGATTGTGTGAGGGAGAAACCAGCAGTGCTTCCAAAAAGGAACAAAAGCTGCAAGTTCATGTTAATAGAGTCAATGTAGAGGCAACAGTAGCTGGAAAGCATGGTGAAAGAAAGGGAAGTACATCAAGGATTAAACTCCTGACCTAAGGCTCTCACATTTACTTCATCAACTGAGGATAGTCTGAGATCTGAAAAAAATGTAGAAAACAATTGAAATATGTGATTTTGCTAAAATAATAAAAAAAATTTGAATAGGTTAGATGATAAGGAGAAATAATGACTGCTGAATTTGAGTATGTCAAACTTATTTATTTTTATTATTTGAATCTACATAATAGTTTTCCTGAAAAGTTGGTACTGGGCCCTCAGTTTCTCCACAGTATACAAAAAATGTCGTTTGCCTTGTCTTCATGGTGTTGTAGAGTTCATAATAAAATCATGCTAAAAAAAGCTTTTCTGGGATTCTCTTTAAAAATACACACAAATTTTAACAGAGAGCAGTGTCTCATTTCTACAGCCTTAGCATAGACAGCTACAGTGAAACTCATTTATTTTGCTTTTGGCTCGGCAGGGGTAGAATCATCTGTAGTACCAGATATTAATCAAATTAATTTTACTTCTTATGGAAGTTTGGTGTGTCTTTCAGGCTGCATAATTTGTATTGTTCTTTCAGTGCAGGCAATGAGTATTATGGGTGGATGCATATGTGTTAATTACAGTCAATTTATGTGTTATTGTATATTTTCTGTCACAAATTTAGCATCGTTCCCTGAAAGGCAAAATGAGTAGCTATCTGGGAACGTTGTGCTGCCATTCTACTTTTGAAGTTTTTTCTCTGATAATGCTGATTCAGCATTACCAGAAAAGGTCCAAGATTATAGAAGGAGAGAACAGTGCAGCTACCATATGTGTTATGTGCTGTCTTGATGAGTAAAAACCAAGACCAGAAAATATATGGGTAAAAATTACCTCTTCAGAAAAGAACCCCACCATATTGGCTTAGTTCCTCCTTATTCTTTGTTCCCATTTTTGCCCCTGAAAAAACCCCAAACTACTTTTAATCATGTTCCCTTCATTATACAATAAGCATTTTACAGTGAACCAGTTTCAGGCTGTGATTCATTCTGTCCATTCAGTTGGGTTTCATTGTTTCATTCTGTCTTCAAATGCGCTATAACACATGTATATTTTTTCCCTGATATTGCCCATGTTTCTTGTAGAAAGAAAATTCTCTAAAGTTCCTAAATTTCAAACTCTGTGACCCTCTGACTGAGAGAGCTGCTACCCTTTTAATGTTTTTAGTCATTTTATTGAAACTAAAATTATTTGTGGACACTTATCTTTCTAATCAATTCTGATCAAAAGGCAAGTCATCCTGACTTAACTAATAGCAGTCACAACTGTCTGAATACAATTACAAATGTAGGGACACTACACATAAATCTCAGGAAGCAAATTACAGGATGCAAAACACCATCTTATTTCTTAATAAATTCTTATGATTTAATTTTATCTCAGATAAGATTTCCAGTTTGGGTTACAATAAAAAAAATTGTTGTAATTCATTTTGGTACAGAAGCCAGACAAGACAGCATTTCACCAAAGGAAACCCAAGGGGTGACCTTTCACCCAGCTCTTAATTATTTGATAATTCTGCAAACTGAGCCCAGGGGATGCCATGAAACTTTAAAAAAGCTTTTTCCAAGAAAAATTCAAATTACTTCTTTGGAGACTTTTTTATGGTCCTAAATACCTTAAAGTCACTTTTTACACAAACATGTTATGGTCTCACTGATAAAAGCCCTCTATTCTTTCTTGAGTTTACTTTCAGTAGTGAACACTACTAATGTATTTCACAGATTAATTTTTAAAAGAAGAATGTCTGAATAATTTTCCCTGTAAGATGAAAATTTTTTGTGTCTCTTTTCCTTTCACCTTTCCACTACAAAATGATAAATCATTTTACCTAATATTTAGTTATAACTGCAAAATAATGATTTGTGGGCATTTGTATATAAAATTGGATTTTATTGCGACTCAGTAAACAAAAGAGCTGATTTTCTTCAAACATGATCTTGTCTCACTGGAATTGGTTTTTTATTAACTTATTCTTCATATAGATAATGTAGAGAAGGATGCCTTACTGTTTCTCTGAAGTCACTGCTAATATTTATTTCTGTTTCAAAGCAGCAATAAATATCAATGTATCTAACATATGTCTACCATTAGCAATACTATGTATTGGTATTTTTCTTCTAAGTAATTAACTTGCTTTATATTCTGTCTATAAATATATATATGTATAAAAATTAAGTTAAATCCCTAGAATGCAGGCAAGAAAACAGTACTTATCTACCTTTGGGTGAGAAAAAGGGCTAGATAATGGGAACTATTTAAAATGAGCCAGGTATTGAAAATGAAAATAAATGAGAAGCAGGAGAGTTCTATGGAAAATCCAGGATATAGCTTGATAATCATAGTATGTAACACCTGAGGTGAACAGTTCTAGAAAATATATCTTAAAACACAGATGCAAGAGAAATTCTCAAGACTAAAATTTAAATAGACTCAGGGTGAACCACGGGGGTAATTGTGCAAGCTTTAAGAGAGCTGGGGTTTTCAGTTCCTTAAACCACAAACTGTCTGAGAAAAAAAGAGGCAAAAAAGTGATTCAAGAAGTGTTTTTCCAGTCCTGGAATATCAAATGCTTGTCCCAGATTGACCTACTTACATCCATACAGCAGAACTGCAGTTTTCATTTAAATGAGAAAACTCCTAATCAATTTGTCTTCTCGAAATTTGAACCAATTAAAAATTGATGGAATGTCACCTTTATTAGCCTTTAGGTATCCTAATCTAATGGCTCTGAAACAAACTTCCTTTCTTTTCATAAATTTATTTAAATATTTATCCTGAAATGTGTTGATAGTATTTTATTGTCAGTGTAAGCCACCTAAATGACAATGATTCTAAAATGTTTTAGCCAGAAGAGGTAGAAACATGTAGATCTTGCTGAACTGATATTTAAAGTAATTACTTCAATAGAAATATGAATATTTTGTTACTTTCATCTGAACAGACTGTTGCTTCTTTATAAAAGAGGGAAAGGAAATTTGTCTGTAAACTGGTCCTACATATCCTTCTCCTGCCCCCATAAAAAGATAGAAAACAAATAAAATATATGATGAATGTTGAAAACATCATATTTATTATCAATGAAAAGTTATTAAAAATTGCTAATGCAAGATTTGAATAGTATGTGATATCCCCTACAGAATAAGTGCAAATAATTATCTATGAAATAAAATCAGGTACTTAATGACTTAATGTGTGCTCATTAAGTGAGTACATATTAACCCAAATGCCAATGAATCAGAGTAACCAAAAAATAGTGGGTAATCATTAAATTTATAGCTTGTATGCTGAGATGTACACAGTGTCTCCAAATTAAAAATACATCCTTGTATCTTCCTATGTTTCATTTTTCATTTACAGTATTTGCAATATAATTAAACTTGTGCATCTTGGTAGTGATATTTACTATCACTTATATGTTCTGCATTTATGTATTAGGTTTCTAAGTTTTGATACACCTTACTTTTGAAAGTTCCTGTTTGTTACATTTGGTTTGGCATAGTCATATCGGCTAACATATTTTCCCTCATTTCAAGAGGATTAAGAATATTATGTCCTGTAACTCATTTTGAGTGCTTCTATTCTTTCACAAGACCCAAGAACAGTGCAGAATATGTTCTTCCTAAATAACATTCAAATAATGCTGTGTAAGGGCAATTTCTTTCACTGCATAAAGTAACACTTCAGAATATTCTATGACATAATAATGGTCTCTTCACACTGTTATTATGCCAGGCGTCCCTGGACAAGGGGAAGAAATGCATGGATGAAGGGTAGGTCAGATCTGCCACAGCTTTCAGCTCTTTTTGGTGACTGTTTATCTTTAAATAGAAAAAAATTGGGCTGAGCACAAAGGTGCCTCACATGCGGTCTGTAATTAGGTTGTCATTGTGGAGCTACGACTTTTCCACTCATGCAACAACTTCTTGTGATAAAACAGTTTCAGTGTTGTTAACTTATGCATGAGATTAGTTTTTCCTGTAGGTATTAGGGAGGTCTGAATCTCTGAATTTACTGGAATTAATGGGGTTTGTGGCTTTTCACACAATTGCTGGTGTTCAAGGGAATATCATAACTCCCTCATTGTGGGCTCTCTGTGTGTATGAGGTCATTGAGCAGTCTCAAACTAGGATCAATTTATTTCTACAAAAGGATGTTTGTGCTGCAGTCAGAACTTTTAAACTTGTCACAGTAATTTTTACCACAGATATAGAAATTTACTTCATTTTAATTTTTTTCACATGGAAAAATCAACCCTTCAGAAATTTCAAGTAACTGGCTCCTTTTTTGTTGCCTTTCTGGAACTAAATTAGCATTTTCATTTAAAGTTAAACCAAAAGAAACCTTATCTAGTATTTGCTTTGGAAATACCTCAGGGGGACTTATATAAGCTATTAGTGTTCTTTTCCATTTCTGTTGGGAGAGTGGAAAAATATTTATGCACATAAGACTTTGGGACTTGAAAATGCTTTTTTTAAGTGCTAAATTGATTGTGAAGATGAGTTAAGTAGCTCCACAATTGACAAGTTTATAATCATATGTCATTTTTTAGTACATGGCAAACTGTCAGAGAGGAAAAATTTAGAGTGAAAATTATTTTATAAAATATATATCTTGCTTACTTGTAATCTTTTGAAAGTATTAAAATATAATATGAAGTGGGTTCTATCCTTGAACTGATGAAGAAATATTTATTTTGTAAAACAGTGTATCTGTTTCCTACTAGAAAATAACAAAAAAGAGTTGCTGCATCATATTCCTGTTGCTCATGCTTTATTTCTTCAATGTACAGTACAGCTTTTATTCAATGGTATGACCAAAAAATGGTATGAAGAAATTTCATTATCAAGTTCATTGAAATAACAACTTCTTAGTTATAGGCAACAAGGTGGTTATCAGTAATTGAATTATTATTACTGAATTATATTATATTTTTAGGGGACGTTTGTAATTCTTTCCAATTTTCCTTTTTTATTTTCTGTAAAATTGAACATGAAATGCAAAGATACATACATAGTCATGAAATCAATATTACCACTGAGACAAGAAATTTTTTCTCTGAATCTTTCCCTTTATTTCTTAACATCATAATTTCTGCCATTTGTTACTTCTCTAACATTTGTTGAAAGGACTTAAAATGAAACATAAGTTTCTGAAAGGTACTGGCGCACTTTGAAAATAACATGAGCTGTAACACTGTTGAGGAATTCAGAAGACTGAGAAGTGCTACAGTATTTAGGTCAGCATTTCCAAACACATGCATTGTTTCACATGTATTTCTTAAACTATCTTTTATAATCTTCATCCTCATCTCTATTTACTGCCTATTTTTTCAGTTGTTTTTAATGGATTTTTATCTGGATGAATCAGTCTTGTTTTATTATATATATTATATATATAATATTTTTATATATATTTTAAATATATATATTTATTATAAATATAGTATTTCATATTATTGTGCATTGAACCCATCCATTTAAAATTACAGATCAGGATTCATTCAAAGAAACAATTTAAACAGGTAGATTTTAATTAAGTTTTAGCATCTCCTATCAGTGGAAAAATATTTTAATTCATAATAACTAAAATGTCTACTAAATATTAAATTAAGACCTAAAAATGTTAATATTGAACAAGTCTTTAATGTTACTCTTCTTTCAGCTCCTCCATGTGAAATTTGTCTGTGCTTTCTGTTGTTAAATTTTCTTAAGACTAGCAAGAGCTGCCATTGCTCATGAAAGGAATATTTTGAGGTGTTGGTCTTTCTTAAGGCCTACAGTTTAAACTCCAATCATGGTACTGTTACAAAACATGTCTTGTCCTTTCGTGTCCTATGCTCACTGCTTTTTTTTTTTTCTTTTTTACTTTTGCTAATGTTTCTTTGAAGATGTAGCAGTTAACTTTGCTAAAGTTAACCTTTGCCCATTTCCATGCAGTTAGAAATACAGGGGAAAACAAGACCTGAGAAGAAACAGCACTCTGCTAATTTATGATGAGCAAAACCCATCTGTTGAAAGTCAGCTTTGGGGTGAAGATGAGTCTCTCATCCTACAAAACTTTATCTTCTATTTGTGCTCTGCTTCCTTTTGTAACAGAGAAATTAATATTTCAGGATCTTAAAAAGTCAAAATATGGTCACCAGTGCAGTACCATAAATATGGCAGCAAACAACCTTAGGACAGAAGAGCAGAGATTAGCAGACTGTGGTGGGCTGACCTTGACAGGATGCCAGGTGCCCACCAAACTTCTCTATTGGTCCTCCTTATCAATAACAGCAGGGAGACAAAATGTCATGAAAGACTCTTGGCCTGAGATAGAGACAGGGAGCAATTCCTCACTCATTACTAACATGGACAAAACAGATTCAATTCAGAAATTCTTAAGAGGATAGAATATTGAGAATAAGGACAAAACTAAAAACTTGTTCCCACCCTTCCATTTTCTCAGGTTCAGCTTGAGTCTGATTTTTCTTTCTCCCCTTGATCAGCATAGGGGAATAGGAAATGAGGATGTCTGTTCATAATATTTTCTCTCTTCCACTCCTTCCTCCTCATGCTCTTCCTCTGCTCTGGCATGGGGTCCCACCAGGGAAACAGTTCAGAAGACAATTCTTCACAAACTTCTCCAATGTGGATCCTTCTCACAGGATATACCTCTTCATGAACTTCTCCAGTGTGGGTCTCTTCCATGTGACACAGCTCTTCAGGAACAGACTGCTCCAACATGTGTCCACTGCGGATATCTGCTCCTCCATGGACCTCCATGGACTGCAGGGGTACAGTCAGCCTCACCATGGTCTTTACCAACTCCTGCCGGGGAATTTCAGCTCTGAGGCCTGGAACCAAGTCTGTCTTTTATTCTGCTGAAACTTGCTGTGCCAGACATGGCAGCAGCCTTTGGCAGCTTCTCACAGAACCCACCCCGTGGTACCTTCACTGCCAATACTCGGCCTCAGGAACTCAATAACGAGAAACAAGGCAAAGTAAGGCTGCTGAGGACTGTCTTTGATGGGCAAAACATAGATGTGTGTGGAACATCTGAAATGAACAGGTGCTTCATTTTGTAGGGAGTGGTTATTGCCTTTTTTAAGGTTAACAAATTTTATGGGACAATGTCCACTTTTGAATTTAGAAACTCGCATTTCTTTTCCTGGTAGAGACTGCATCAAAAATATATCTTTGTGGCCAGCTTGGAAAAGCTGTACAGTTTTCCCCAGGTTTACGCATTCAAACTTTTATTTTAAATATACATTACCATAAAAATCCAACACAAAATAAACAAAATAAAATACACACAATTGTGAAACTACTAAAAAGCTTGCAAATTATTTATAATATGACTTACTGAAATCCTTTTAGTCCATTTTTTTTTTATAACTGTATGATTCACTGGCCTTTAAGCATTTAATTAACTCTCTAAGGGCTTTAATACTTGAATGGTCTCTCTCATAAAATATTTGACACAGCAATGCTTGCCTTTTATGCTATGATTCATTATGGCATTTTCTTAATTAGTTTAACTGTAAGGTTAAAATAAAGACATACAAAGTATATAGTTTGTTACATAGTAACAAATCTCAGATCTAAAGAAAGGGGTTTGTTACTCCTGAAGATTTTGCTCATGGATTTTGAATTATAGCTGTCCTGTACCTTAATAATTTTTGCATTGTGAATACCTAGGAAAATTCCAGGGTCATAGGCTAAAGCAGAACATAATTTTTAGATGATCATCTTCATAGCTGTCATAATGTTTTATAAATGCAATTAGTACTGATAGTTCTAAAACTAAAATTAATATGCAGATATTAAATTAAACATAATGAATATTCAAATGAAAATACAATTTCCAATGTGTTTAACTAATATAGCTTATAATAAGACAATTCTCAGCTGTTAAACACTTTGCTTGTACATAGAGCTAGGTTACAGTCCAACAACATGATATATGAAATAGCTACAATAGATCTTCAGATCCAAATTATTTGTAGACATTAAAATTGATACTTTCAATGCAAAAATTGAACCAATGATCTTTTTTCACAGATAACTAACTATGTAACAGGAAATGACGCAAGGAAAAGCTTGCATTCTCAGCACAGAGAAGCTAAAACCAAAACACAAATTCTTTCTTGTCTCTAAAAACATTGATTTCCCAGAAGCAGTATTGGATACAGTATTCCTAGGAAGCTTGTGTAGCCACTGGTTGTGCTGTACGAATAAAGTGGATACAAAACATCCAGCTCTAGGGCTGTCAGTCTCAGTATTTTATTCTCAAGGACTAAAATGAAGAGAAAATGCCATTTTGCTAAACCAGCTATGATATAGTGTTGTTTTTAATCACATTTTAGAGCAGCTGAAGGTATAACAAACCTTCACTGCTCATGACAAAACTTAGTTTTGAAGAAAGTACATGCCAATGAAATTGAAAGTCAGAAGAAGAAAAAAAAAAGAAAAACAAATCCCATAAAATATTGAAAACATAAAAGAAGACAATTAATTTGAATAACTAAATTTATTTTTAAAGGAAAATACTTTCAGTCTGAAAGGAATTTTTTAAAAATGGATTTCCTTACCTATTAAGTAGGTAATTCCACTGTCAGGGGTATTGTTTTCCCAAACTTTTCAACTACTTAATTCAACTACTCATATCACTTAGAGGCAAAAATGTTTCCTGTGGTGATCATGAGAAAAAGGCAATTGTACATGGAGAATTGAGGGATACACAATACACTTAACCCAGACATTCCCAGGCCAGGGCTGTGCTGCATGGGGCTATGGATCCAGTGTGACCCTCAGGCTTTGCTGTGCTGGACAGGTCCCAGGACAAACCTCAGCCCCCTTACTGCAACAGGCAGCTCTCACTCCACATCTCCAGGGATCATGCCACTGGTGTGGCCTTGGCTTTATCAAAAATCTCAGCAAGAAGTTATTGTAACATATTTCTCTTTAACTGTAGCAAAGATTAATAGAGTTTTTCATTTGTAAAGAAAGTCTTATAATAGTTCGCTGACCAGAAAGGGAAAAACTGTTATGGATAGGGTATGCATGGCACACTGAACATGGGTCAGAGTCTCTTTAATTTTACACTGCTCAGGGCTCCTAGCATCTAAAGGTATTAATATCACCTGTGCTATTCTTTTGCAGTTTTAGCAGTAATGAAAAGCATTTTAAATGATAACTTGCAAGTCTAAGTGCCTGTCTTGCTGGGACCATAATGAACCATCTCCTCCCAGTGCAAGACAAACCCCTAGATCAAATTAATTTGATTTTTGAAATCTTGTATCCTTCTGTGACTAAAAATCTTTTAAATTCATATCTAAAAATTCATTTTCAGTTTTAGTTGCCTCTACAGGTATAATTTTCATCTTCTTGGTATCATATTTATCCCTTTTTTTTGCCATCCTACTGGGGTGTCATTTAAGGCATGTCCTTCATCTTCCTTTCTCTCATGATTCTTCAGGATGAAAAATTACAGAAACCTATTGTGTAGGGTTACTTCATAAGGGCATGTGGAACGAAAAGCCTATAAACTTTATTTTCGCTTAGCAACTGAAATTGCACGGCCCTTTTATTCCAATTTCTCTCTGGTTCTTGAACCCCTTACTGTTAGGTTAGTCTGTAAAGGTCTTCAGCAGAACCTACCAGCCAGAGTGTGTGCCCCACAGAGGATCTAAAGACTTACTTTCCATTGCAAAAATTATATTTGATCTTTCATGTACCTTGTATTCCTTTCACCTGTATTGTCTAAATTCTGGAAAACATGAGATAATGTCTGTCTTGAGTCACACCATCTTCCAATATACACATTTTCAATCTTCTTTTTTTTCCTAATGATGACCAGTCATCAAATCCATTCACTTTTCTTTCCACTTTTCTAATTATATATTAGTATATAATGCATGTATAAACATGTATATAATGCAATGTACATAATGGTTCAATATTGGTGGCTTAGTGCTCAGCTAGTTTATGGCTTAGAACAGGAAATAAACACTCAAGGTGTGAGAAAGGAAATGGACTAATCATTATTTACTTTTACATCAGGCAGCAATTTACCCAGCACTTTTAATATTGCTTGATTTCAGCTGTACTGTGTCTTGCTACAGGCAATAATTTTCATTTCAGATGAGGTGTCATATATATATGAAGTCAGCACTGTATTAACATAACAAATGATAGAGTAAAAAGGAATGTGTCATTGGCATGTGCACCTTGAACACTTTTATTCAACAAATTTAGCTAGAGCAATTTATGATTTTAAAATGGTCATCATAATTCATACTCAAACATTAGTAATGCTTTTAACTTTTACAACCTGCATTCACTTTCAGAAATTCCTGACCAGATTTTTCAGAATTACCTCTGTACCCTGATTTCATCCAAATAAATTCATTAACTGGTGACACATTTATTTTCAGGTTTTTTAATGAGCATTGCTTTAAAGAATAATTTCAGAAAAAAATAATATCACCTTTCTAATTGCACAAATAGAACCTTTCTAATTGCATAAATTCTCCATTATGTGTGTATATGTATATACATATATATATTTATATATTACTTAAAGTGAAACTTCAGATTACTGATGAGTTTCCTCAGATACTTTTAATGGTTGTGAGTATATTTTTAGAGAGGCAGTCTTTTCAGTCTTTTCAGTTTTTTTTTTAATCGTTATTAGTGGAAAAGAATTCCAAGATCATTGAGTTCAACCCTTGACCAAAAATGAAAATATCAACTGAACTATAGCACAAAATATGACATCCAGTTTTTTTTAGAACACTTCCAGGGATGGTTACTCCCTGGGCAGCACATTCCAATGCCTGAATATCTTTTCAGTGAAGAAATTCTTCCTGCTGTCCAAACAGAACTTCTCCTGGCACAGCTTGAGGCTATGTCCTCTTGTCCTGACACTGGTTGCCTGGAAAAAGAGGCTGATCTCCACCTGGGGACACCCTCTTTTCAGGAAACCATAGGAAGTGGTAGAGTGTCCTCTGAACCTCCTCCAGGCTTAAGAAATCCAGCTCCCTCATCCACTTCTTATATGACTTACTCTTGTCTCTAGTATCCAGAAAGTAATTTGGGTTTGTGGAAGGAGTTAATCAGGTACGCTGTAATCCATCTCTACAGTAAACAAAAGCCATGTTAACCTCTTGTCTTACTGCGCTATAATTTGAGTATTGGAACAGGATGCAGTACAGAAGAAATGTCCACTCAAAGAATTTTTTTTCTCTCCTTCAGGTGAGGTAGGTGTGGTAAGACGATGACTTTCTGCACATTGAGAGTGGAGAGCCAGTGCAATGATTGTCTGCTGGTGCAGGTGCAACAGCTGCAGTCTGCACACACAGATGGCACAGCTCTCAGCTACTCTTTGGTGAGTTGAAAGAAGTAGTATTGAACTGCTAGCAGCAATTGAGCAAAAAAGGAAGTAGTAATAGGCCTGTTGGAAGCATATGAAGAAAATGGTGTAATATTGATTTTCATCAATATTTCAAGTGGTGGTGAGATCTTCTTTTATGTTTATGGGCTAATGATATTACACGAAAATGTAATGAACTTGAGTTATTGCCACCACCGCAGAGTATTTCTTGACTATTTATGAGTTACAATAATTCTGATTGTGGTAGGACTCAGACTTGCAGCTAAGCACACATCCAAATGTTCCCCTCTTTTTCTACCAGGGTTGGGGAGACATCTGAACAGATAAATATGGGAAAAAACTCACGGGTTTGAGATGAATACAGTTTAATAAGTGCAGAAAAAAATGGGTAAACAGCCCCCAGACAAATGGTTGAAGCAATCACTCACCACACTGTACCAGCAGTTTGATGCCCATCCAGTCTACACACAAAGGCTACTTTGGAAAATCTTGCCTTCAGCTGAAATTGCTGAGTGTAAGATTATGGCAGGGAATACCGCTTTGGTTTGACTGGCTCAGCTCAGTCTTTCACAACCTTTTAGCCACCCCATGCTTTCTCATGAGAGGGCAGTGTGAGAAATAGAGAAGAACTTAATACTGTGCAAACGCTGTTCAGCAATAGCTGAAATATTGATATGTTATCAATATTGATTTAGTCACAAATGGTCACACAACACTACATGGACTAATATAAAGAAAATTAACTCTGTCCCATCCATACAGTGCAGTGTATTTAAATTTCTACTTGAGATGTGTTTCATTTATGCTACTTTCACCCAAGTCCAGAGATATGTCAAAATAGTCTTTACATTTTTAAATTATTTAAGAGTTTTATTGAAAATACAGCTATCTTGATGTCAAATATTTGTCAGTTCCCAATGCGTTCGAATAATGCCACAGAATATTTTCACTAAAGTACTTAGACAATGAAATAATAACAAAAGATATATTATAAGTATTAAAAGCATAAAACAATGATAAACAATTGAGTTGTATACTCCATGTTTCAAATGTGTTCAGAGAAAAATAGATGAGTTTTTTACATACAGGGAAATTCTGTTTTTTTCTTCTAGATTCCATTCATTCTGATTCTTTTTATCTTTTTGATTCTTTCCTATACACAGGCTCTTGACCTTTGCTGTGTTTGTTTACTTTCCTATTATACCCATTTAGTGACATCTTAGCAAAAGTTACAAAATTATTAAACAGAGACAAACACACTCTACTATATATATGTCCCAGTAAAATACACTAATATTTAGGTAATTACTGTTTTTCTTCCAGTAAAGCCTAGTTTCAGAAATATGACAAAACACCTAGCTAGAACAAATTTATCTGAAAGGGCAGGTAGTTAAGATTACAATTATGCAGACATGTTTGTTTGTCTTCTCAGATGTGCCAGCAGTGACCTTTTCAGCATTCCCATTGCATATTTTATCAACAAACTGTCTCGACTCTTATGAGAGCTTGCTCATAAGTGCAGGCTATGAATTCAAAGCTTTTCAGTTTTGAAACTGGAAATCCAGCACAGCCTAGTGCAGCCTTCAGCATGTCAAAGAGAACTGATGATATTCACTTTCCTAAGGCCCAAAACTCTGCAGAGCAGCATTATCTGAATACGATGGAGAGCTGTGCCAGGACACAGAGCATTCGCAAAATAAAGCCTGTGAGGTTGAAACATGCTTATCAGGACATTTATCATATTTTAAAGTGAGTATTTTTTAAAATACATTAACCTATAAGAATGGAAGTTTCTGAGAGTTTTAACCTTTTTTTTCCCTGCCAAAATATTGAAGTAAAACTCTTTTTAATAATTAAAATGAAAACACTGCATTTTATTCAACTTTTCTAAAGAGATAATGAACATTTTCAAGTTGGAGGTAATTCAGGCAATACTTATTCCCATCATTGCACCTACTCAAAGAGAGCATCTGTTTCAAAGCATGAAAATGCTAGCAGTCTTCAAAGAATGTATTGAAGGAGAATTTGGTGTTTGGTTTTAATTGGCTGGTTAGAATTTTTTAACATCTCTTACTACTCATTCATCTAGTCATCTCATTCAAGCTTTTTATATAGTTGATAATTTTTTTCCACAGAAATGGTTCATTTAGAGTGGATTACCTAACATAAAACATTTGTGGGAGTGGTAAAGTCCTAAAACAGTTAGAGATGAAAGAAAAATAATCTCATGACAATAATGATGAAGCATTTCTTATGTTATTACCTAGATATTTTATGCTTAGTTATGAAATTATTTCAAAAGTGTTTGAAAAATTGATCTTAAAAATAATAATAAAAAGCTGCTAATGCATGAAATAAATGGACTATATGACAAATGAAAAAATACTAGGAAATCACACTTATGTAAGTTATATCATTAGATGATTTTCTTTCTTTTCACAGCTGCTGTATTGTGAACAAATGAAAATTATATGTAGTTATGGCACTTTATTTTGAATATGCTATTTTGAATGGTATGTGCTGCTATGTCACTGACAGGGACTTTTTGCCCATTTCTTTACTAATACAACCCTTTTTATGAGGTGTGCTTGCAATTTCCTGAAACATAAAGTTTTGCACAGTTTTTATGATCCAGAATAGGAAAAATGTAGGTAATAACTTGAATCAAAGTATTGTGGATAATCATAGTGATATAGTTTTGGTGATTTCCATTACATTTTCTGCATTCTGAATTTGTGGGACACTGATAAGTTTAGTTAATTCAAACATTCTTAGAAGGTCTGAAAGGCAACTCATATGTTGTCTTGGAGTGAAAATAGCTGTTTTTCTTGATATTTGACTTTGAGCCAGTAGAATTTATATGTCCCTTTTTCTGCTCCATTGCCCATTTACACATTTAAATTTCTATAGGATCTCTTAAAAAATTTAATAGATGCATATCTCTCATCACCTTATTCCACTCCATTGCCTTCTTATTATCTTACTAATTGATTACTTGTTGGGTATATAACAGAGGCAAAGCCTGATAACAGTTCATCTCCTTCTTTTATGTAAGATGCAAATTAGGGCACTAAAACATATTTCACCATTTCAGAACCAGTCTTTAAAGAACTAGTGAAATGTGCTGGCCTCTTTGACCTTCATGGAGATGAATTTCATCTGCTTTTATACCCTATAGGAAAAAACACGCAGAGACAACAGACTTACTCTCACCTAAGTAATATATTGTTACCATATTTAACAAAAAGAAAAATTTGACAAGCTTTTTGTTATTGTATGATGAATTAATTCCTCCTGTACAATCAGTCATTGGTCCTTTTGCTGAGGCATCACAAGTATGCAATTAGTGTCAGTTTCATTGTGCTAGAAATTTCCTTCATATGGGTTACCAGCACTGTACATGCACTCAACTGATTCATAAATTCCACAAAGGTCAAGAGACATCATCCCTGAAGAGACAGTAAGCAATGGCAGATTTGGTAAAACTCAGGTATGACACATAGCATTGTAATTCATGACTCAATAAAGTAAGTCTGACTTACTAGCCAGATATGTTCTTTTTTTGCATTTAGTGGTGTTGTCTGTTGTCTGTTGTTGTCTGGATTTTGCCTTTTACATTATAGGATTACACAATCCTTTATAATTGGTTCCAGATGCTGAATTGTACATTTTAGAGGATTTCTAATTCTGAGATCATGGGTAAATCATGTACATCAACCTAAAAATCATAAATAGTTCTCTTCTATGGTATTCATATGTTTTTGAGAAACAGTTTAAATATAGATGAAATCTGGAGCTGGCCATATGGAAAAAAAGGGAAGAAGCTTACACTATAATTTACATCCTCAATAGATGATGTTCAATTTGATTATCACTTCATATTTTCAGAAAGACAAAAGCTTTCAGGCCTTGCTTTCTCCTATTAATCTTATACCCTAACACTTGTCATTAGGCTGTATGAAACCTGATCATAAGGTCAAGGGCCTATATCCCCTCCCTATCACAACTCCAAATGTAGCTGCAGGCTTAAAACATGACCTCTATTAAATTTTTAAGTTATGACTCCCACTAGCAATATCACTTTGGTAATTGGCTGTGGCCACTGGCCACACTTCTGTGGTAGATTCCTGACATCCCCAATGCAATAATTGCCAGGTACTGTAGTGCTGGAAAGGAGAGAGATCTTTGATTTTAACACAGTGAATGTAAGCCATTTCAGTGATCTGGCAAACTTATTTTCCTTTGACACTGCTGAAAACTCTGTGGGTTGGCCTGAAAATGTCTCCCAAATATACAGATTGAAGATCAGGTAAACAAAACTTAATATTCTCCCAAAGAAGATAATTACAATACTAATTTCTATGTGAAAGACTAGGTTTATCATTTGTAACAGCTGTTACTGGTCTAAATACAGGGCTTACTGTTAGCTCTTCTTTGTGCCTTTAGGTAGATATATGTATATTTTCAAGATTATATTTCTAATTAACTTCAGCTTATGTATGTTTCCCAGTGTGTTCTCTTGCTTTTCACTTTAATGGCACTTAAAATAAAATGAACACTTCTGCTGTCAGCTGCTACTGGAGTACATGAGAGGATATATTTAGTTTCCTTTGACCAGCCGTTGCTATTCGCTGCCTTCAAAGATCAGACAAAACATGAAATTAAAATTAAAATCATATGACTTTACTTATCATACAAGTGTTAAGAAGTTTATGATATCTTTCTGTCTATAATATATTTTTGAAGATGTAGAGTAAAAGAAAACCCTAAAAATATTACTTCTTTTTATCTTAAAGTAGAAAAATTAGAAAGGTAACCTTATTTATTTTTATTATAAGTCTATTTAGGGTGCTAAATCAGACATTGGTACCTTAAAAATACACTTGGCAAACTTTTATAGATGTGAAATCATTGCTGTTTCAGGATTTATGTAGATATTTCTTTTCTAACCTTCAACATATATGAACAAATAAAATTTGTACTAAAATTTACTTCAGATGCAGTATCTTTCTCAAAGAAATTCGGTATCAATGAGACCACGTTCTTAAAAGTGTACACTTTAAAGTGCATTTTGACATTGATTTTCTCAGCAAACAAGATTTTACCTGGGTTTCCTTGTGTTACAATTTAAACCCAGTGCTTTAAGTACTGTTTTATTTACTAACCTAGCTTTCTTCTTCAAAAGAGACTGAAAGTTGTCTGTACTTATGGTGGCAGGGATAACCTGGGGAAAGCAGTTTTTGTGGAGATACTTAACAGCAGTAGAGTGAAATGCCTGTCCTAACTTTGGGACAAATTTGTGCAAGAAGAGAGTAAGTGGTACAAAGGGCTGAATGATCTGGTACTCATAATGAATTTTAGAAAGGTCAATCCATCCCATAAGCCAGAACAGAACATGAGGAAAAGTAAGCCAGGAAATTAAAACACTTCAATTCTATATAATATGAATGAAAAGTATTTTTTTTTTTTTTTAAGAAAAAAGGTCTTTGAATTACACAATGGTTTCAATGGTTTGGGCTGGAAGGGAACTTTCAAGTCTTTGAGATCCAAATCTCTGCTATGGGTAGAGATAGAAGTTTGTAGATGGAAATTTTTTTTTCACCACAGCCAGAGCATGACTGAAGTCATGTTGGCTATATCTAACAGTAGAAAACACTGAAATGAATTTATATTTCCCCTGCTAAGATCAAAAATATATTTGAAATAACAAGACAATTCTATGTTTATTCTTGATGCTTCTTTATGCTTTGCTATGACTTTTTTTTTCGAAACTTCTCTGGAATGTTCTTAATTTTAATATCCGTCAGAATGTTTTAGAAGGTTGTACTGCACTGTACTGAATCACAATGTTGTTGTAAAGTGTCTGATGTTGACATTATTTACTTCCCTTGTGGAATTTTTCCATAGTAATGAATCTCTTTAAGAGTAGGGGCATTTTTCAGGCATATTTTTGGACAGGTAATACTGTTCTTGTTTGAGCAAGAAAATCTGTGAAGACAACCCTAACATTTCTTTTCAATTGTATGATTTGATCCTCATTATTATGACCTAAGTTCCTTTTTTGGGGTAAATTCAGAAGCAACTGGGCTGCATAAAGTGGATATGCCTTGGTTGCTCTAATTAGAGCACATGGCAGATACAAAAATGAGACTTTTGCACATTGTTTATTCTCCTTCATTAAAAAAAATAATAAAAAAAACCTGAACCCTTAAGACATGGCAATACATAGTTGATGTTTGCTTTTTTCTACACATATTCCTGTCCTGAAAAAAAATCCTTCTGGATCCTGAATAGCATATCATAACACTAAAATTTCTTGACGTCATCTTTAGAATTAAAAAGCAACTACTTTTCTGTGAGGATGTGGTAGTAAGCAGATATTAATCGAGGTTGGACTGTGTTTCAAGCTAGCACTGGGAGCTACACATAGCTGTCATGGCTAAAAATAGGTAATTACTGCTCATCATAGGAAGAAAAAGTCAGCAAGATGCCATGATGATAACCCCTTGTGTCTGATGGCTGCAAATGACAGATTTGCATCTGTTAGTCTCCTAATTTTGCTAAGGTTTGGGTAGACTTTTGATCTTCAGAGGCTATACTGCCTGAGCTTTACTGTTTCAAGCTAAATTTTTTTTGAAATTAAATTCTAAATAAATTTTTTTAATTAATTCCAAATAGCTTTTTAGAACAGATTCTTGTTATTTGCTGCTAGTATTCTGCAGGAAAAAGTCCCTGGAGAATATCTAATCTCAGAGGATTCTTGTCAGAGGCATACTTGTCATAATTCACCTGGGAAGAAACAGTGGTCTGTGTTTTGTACTGAATGAGGGATCTGGGATGCCACAGACAGCAGGAGGCACTCAGAGACACAGCAAAAAGGGGTACAATTAATCATCTGGAAAAACCTCTGTGCTGAATGCTTTACAGTACTGTATATCAATTGTCATATATGGACAAAAGTAAGATGTATTTTTAGAGGAAAAAATATCAATCATACCAGTTGAATAGAGCAGATTACTTGTTTATTATCATTTTTGAGTGATAACATACAGTGTAGAAAAAGAAATTATATGTTATATGTCCATTTTTAGGCCTCACATTAGTAAGGCCACAGAATAGTAATGTACTTTTCTCCTTTTTTTTTTAGATTTATTTTCTTTTTCCACTCTGGCAGATTGGCCATAACCTAAGCAGACAATAAAACATCACAAATATGAAAAACAGCACACAGACTAAACTTTTAAAAGCATTTGATTTCTCCCAGAAAAAATGGGAAATAGCTCTTGATTCTAATGCTCAGCAGATACACTTAGGAAGAAACTTTTACTATTTCCACTTTAAGCTGATGATCAGAGTACCCTGAGAAAATGCTTAGGTTAGCCATGTGGAGCCTGGGGAGAGAGGTGTACTTCAGAATATGATTCACATCTCCTAGGGTGCAAAGTAGGATATGTTTAAAAGAATAGATCCATTGAAAATTTGTTTATTTTTCAAGATCTAGCAATTGAATACTAACCTTGAGAAAATGAAATGTATTCTGCATCTGGGTTCAGGAAAAGAAAGACTCTACACAAAGTAGTCTACAAATTTTGATAGCCATAGCATATTTAGCCCACAGCTAGGTCCATGTTCATGGAATTATGGAGCTTCTATTTTGTGTGAGCTAAGGAAAAAGCCATGGTTTCTGGTAGTACAAACACTTTGAAAGTTATGAATATGTGATGAGCCTCCTATCAAACCACAGGAACCACAGAATGAGAATGAGAAATATTGGAGGCTAGGCCACAGCTGGGATGGTGGCAGAAATATGAGTCTGGGAAACATAGTGAAGAACCACAGAAAGAGTGGACAGACACTATACTGAGGTATGAGGCATTGCACCTGAAGTTCACTGTGATTCCAAACTCCTATCAAATATTGGCAGAGTTACTTCTGACTCCTTTAGGATCATTCTTGAAAATAAACGTATTGATGTTGTCAGGTTTGCCCAAGATCAGGACCATGCACAGGGAGTCAAAACTCTGCGTATACCAAAAGGCAGGTTCAGGTGCCAGTCCAAATTGTAGGATAAGCGATCAAGTGATTAAAAAATGTATCAGAAGGAAAAAAAAAACAGGAATCGAAGGGTTCTTTCCACCTGTATTACCAGGGCATTGTAAATAGTTCTTTCTAATTGTTTTCCTTAAATAAATATTAACCAAATATGCTTATTATCTAGTTTAAATTCCTATTCTGGGAGATTCAAAACAAAGAAATTTATTATAAAAAATCATTGTTCCAGCAAGAGAAAGATTGCTTTATGTCAAGAGATGATACATTTTCATTCCCTGCAGACTCTGGCTAGACTGATAATTTTTCAACAGAACTAATCATCACACAGATTTGAGAACAAGTACTACTTTCATGTTTAGGAGACCTTTACAAGAGGCACTATTCTATTCACATCTGATATGAAAGAAATGCCTTTTATGGACCAAATACAATCTGTATTTGTTGTTATTTTACATGCTTGTCTGACAACCTCAAATATTTCGTGGGAACAAACCAAACCAAATCACAAGCAAAGCAAACAAAAAAAAAAAAAAAATCCCCTATTTCCCCCAACGAAACATCCCAACTGCCCATCTCTATTTTAAAAATTGTAATAGGGATAATTTATATAATTTATTCTGCAATTCATCTACTTACAGCTGGCATCTAAGTCTCTTATGTTACAAAATAGCCATGACTTTGAACACTTATGGCTATATGCTCCGCCTCTGTAGGCAAAGCACTCCAGAATGAGTAAGACAGTAAGAGAAAATTGCCAAGAGAAATGTTGAAAAGCTCTAGAGGTTGGTTTGAATATCACTGTGACTTCAACTGGTGCCAAATGTGTAGCTGTGTATAGATATTATAATACACATGTACCTATAATACAAAACACATGGCCATTACTTAAAATCTGTAATTGGTGTCCATTAAAGCATTACCCTAAAAATTTATCAAGCTTACTATATTTAATATATATTCAATATCTAAATGAGACTTCAAATAGAGGGAGCATTTTTCAAGTTTTGTTTTCTTCATGAAAAGTTGTGAAATCTGTGTTTTAGTATCTGGAAATGGGATTGCCTATTATGCTATAAAATTCATGTGTGTTTTAATTTCAAGGCCCATTACATAAAGCAAGAGAATGCAACTAGCCTTGTAGTATCTCTAGCTGTAGGCTGCAAATTTTTTTCTTTTAACCTATAAATCTCCGAAGATCACACCAAAGTAGTTTATAAAGTATTTTAAACAGAACACTTGAAACATTACTAAGCATTAAAGTGGTGAAATGGATTTCTGCAATTCAGATGTCTGCTAATATCAATTTAATCTTTTTACACTTATACAATGTTTATATTAAATTCTTCCTTAATCTGAACTTCATTGCTTGGAAAACCTTTACGAGTTTGTTTAGTTTGTTTTTTTCTTATTGGCCTTTATATAATTAACTTTGCAAATTTTTCCTTTTTCTTTTTAATTTAAACAGAAGCATCTTCTCAGAGAATCTCTTGCAAGACAGTAGAAATCCATAATATTAACATAATATTATACCTAGACAAAGATTAAAAGTGAGTGTTTTGTTTATTCTTTTTTCTGTATATTTTTTTCTGTATTCAGTTGGCTAGGATATAGGTAACATGCATTAAAACATATCTGTTAAAAAGAAAAAAGCAGGATGAACATGTAATTGTTAGTGTTGCCAAAGATCCTAAGTAAATGCACGGCAAATGTAATTATGGTTTCATACATTTGACTTTGCAATGCAGAGAGAGAAAAAAATTTCTTTGTTATATTCATACAAACATTTTTACTTCAGTATCTAAGATTATGGTTCTTGAATATTGGCAAACAATTATTTGATCTTTGTATTCTGCTTAAGTGGGACACAAAGACTCACTACAGAATTATAAAAATTTACTCATAATTTTATCACAATTCTCTTTTACAAGAAAAGAGAGAAAATTTTAAAAAAAGGAAAGAGAGAAAGGAAAAGAAGTAGAGAACTTGCCTCTGATTTTGTGTTTTCAAGGTTCATAGGTTAAATTTGAACCAAATACTTAAGCTCTGAAATTAAGACCTAATAGATCTAGAGGTGCTCTGTATAAAAGAATTATAAATCTTATGTAATTTTCTTTCTATTAATAATGTCAAATCAAATAACCCACTGACAGATGGTAGTCAGCCTAGCTAACTTCATTATTTTTTCAAGCATCTAATGCATCAATTTTAATTAATTGACATTCCAACCCAAATAATGGTCACTAGACTTTATTGCAAATAAAACCATTTCAACCTGAATTACTGCACTAGTTGACGAGCTAAGAGCAACCAAAATCACCTGCATGAACTTGTGCAAAATGTTTGACACTGTCCCGTGACATCCTGATTTTTAAACTGGAAAGGAATGGTTTTGACAATGGATCACTGGATGGATAAGGAATTGACTGGATAGCTGCACTCAAAGACTAGCAGTCAACCATGCAATATCCAAGCAGAGAGAAAATGTCCAAATGATGAGTGGTGTCCCTCAGAGGTCAGTATTGGGACAGGTGTTCAGCATTTGTCAGGAACACAGGATTGAAGGCACCATTAGCAAGTTCACCATTGACATCATGTTATGTGGTGCACTCAACACACTGGAAGGAAGGAATGTCATCCAAAAGGGACCTTGAAAGGCTTGAGAGGTGTGCATGAGCAAAACTCTTGAAGAACAAGGCCAAGTGTAGTCCTGCACCTAGGACAAGGCATTCCTGTGCACAAACACATGCTGGGCAGAGAACAGATTGAGAGCAGTCTTTCAGAGAAAGATCAAGATGTTCATCTGTGCACTTGCAGCCCAGAAACCACATCCTGGGCTGCATCAAAATAAGTATGACCAGTAGGCTGATTTTCCCCCTCTGCTGTGCTCTGCTCTGCTGAGACCTCACCTGGAGTACCGCATCCAGCTCCTAGACACCCAAGATAAGAAGGATGTGAAGTTGCGGGAGTGAGTCCAGAGTAAGACCATGAAGATGATCAGAAGTCCGGAACACCTCTTCTTTGATGACAGGCTGAGAGCACTGATGAGGTTGATTCACATCAAGAAGACTCCAAAGAGATCATCCTCCCAATACCTAAAGGAGGCACAGAAGAATGCTGGAGGTGGACTTTACAGCTGAGAATGGAGTGATAGGATAAGAGGTAGGGGCTTTAAAATTAATGACAATAGGTTTCATTTCAATATTAAAAAGAAATTCTTTACTGTGAGGATGATGAGACTGAAATTTTTGTCTGGAGAAGTCAGGGATGCTCAATTCTTACCCCTGGAAATGTTCAAGGTCAGGCTGGGTGGGGCCCTGAGAAACTTGATCTAGTGTGTGGCATACTTGACCATGGCAGAGGTATTGGAACTAAGAGGTCTTTAAGGTTCTTTCCAACGGCCTTAGATTCTAAGATTCTATGAAATTTTGGAAGAGAATAAGTTAGAGGAGAAATCATAACTAATTATACTAAGTGTTGTAATTTAGTATCTGCTGATTTTGGCAAACCGTTGGTCAGGACTACAGATTTTTAGGTGATTTACAATATATTTCTCTGCGAAAAAGTGTCTTGTCATATGTAAAAATAGTTGAAAAGCATTTTCTTACAACCGTGACAAAATATCTGTTCCAATTTCTTTGTTTCAGAAGTTCCATCAGGGCTGAAATTTTAGGAATGGGACTAAACACAGTCCATGGAAAATAATTTTTGTCATCATATTTCCATCATTCTAAGTTGTGACTGGCATTTTCCATACAGGTCTGAGAACAGATACTTGAATGTACAATATCTGTAAGAGTATTCAAGAAATACTTGACTTTTAGTCAGAATTCACAATAACTCCATGATAAGTTGACCTCATCTTCTGAATGTTGAGCTTTCACATCATACATTGACAGCATCACATACTGCTATCATGTCTCCATCAGGAATTTCATATTTTCTCTTGCAACAAAAGAAAGGTTAAAAAGAGCTTTATTCAATGACTGCAAGAAAGAAATGTTGGTATTATTTTTCTATGGGGAAATTTCCACAGGCATTTTTAGGATTTTCAAGTAACAAGAGTAATCAAAGAATGAGGAAAACTCTAAGAAATGGGAGCTCTTGGTGTAAGAAGTTTGCCTAAAGATGAGACTTGTAATGCTGCAGTGATTTCATGCCTTCTCCATTTCTGCCACAAGGCTAAAATTAAAATTAAACCTGGGGAGGGAATCTAGATTTAATCTTGGAATAGCTCTTAGACTAGAAAACATTCCATAGGTGGGTCACCATTTGCATAACAGCCTAGTTTTTATGTTTCATTTGGTAAATGTCTGTAGATGTGGATATGCCATCCACATAGAAGGATTTAAAAGGGACAAAATGTTTGTAGGTGTCATTCATCTAAGGATCACACTCTTGCTCTTTCTTACAGTTAGTACTAAGATAATTGAATCACATTTGTATGAAGGTTTTCTAAGCATCTACTCACTTAACACCATGATTCCTTACTACACATGTCTTTTACAAATGATGATTGTTTTTTCTGTATTTTCAATGTACAGTTTATATTATCTTTAAATGTGCAATTTTCAAACTTTTATTCCAATGATACTTTCTTTAATTAATATTTCACTAGCTGAATAATTTTTGAGTTCAAAATGCTAAGTTTATATCTACTGTCTTATTTAGTGTGGTAAAAGTAATTCCTTAAACTCTAGTAGAATGAAAAAGTAAATGATGCAGGAAGCATATCTATATTAGGAAAACATGTGTCTAGTCTAACTGAGATCCAGACAGACTGTTCACACGATAAAAGGAGAATAAAGCAAATATTCTAGACCACTGATGTGTAATTAGAGCATAGTTTCAATTAAATGTTACTTACCTGAAAATTCCTATTATCTGAAATAATTGGTAAGGAACTTGATACCACTTAATCCAATACTGAAATTAACTAACAGAGGAGCATGTTTGTCTGCACAAGAACACTGAAGAGAAGTGATCAAACTGGACGATGTCTTTGACAGCAAAAAAGAAGATATATGTTTAAAAAAATGTATACCATTGCAAGTAAACTAAGGCCACTTCCTGCTTTGGGTTTCAGCATCTAAAATGATAAGCACCTAAAGATAACAGTAAACATTTCAAAGGCCAATATAGGGGTTAAATTGCTGCCTACCACACTCACAACAGGAAGGTAAGAGCATGTAGGTGTTTTATTCATGCAAATCCACACAGCGGCAAGCTTTGCGACTTGAGTCTAAGCTAGCTACACCACACACACCTGGGTAGAGTATCACACAACGACAAAGACAGCTGACTCAGGGTAATAGCAGTCTTGCAGCAGCGTTCCAGAATTTAGGGCAGACCAACTACTCTTTAATTTTTTTGCTATCTTCTTCTGCGTGTCGTAACCTCTGTGGCATGCATTGACCCTCTCTTCAGTATTACATTTTGTTGCTGAAATTGCGACAGATGTTCCAGCTGTGGGAGGCTCAAAGGGGCATAGAAATGTTAGTTCTAAAATGCACATTTTAGTTCAAACTCTGCAAAATCATACCAGTTATTTTAAGGTACTTATTTCAATATTGAAATCAAACTGAACAATGTTTTATAAAAAGAAAAAATACCTCTCTAAGTGTAAAAGAGAATTTTGGCAGATCAAACACATTTTCAAAGAATACAGCATTGTAGAACTTCTGAAATACTAAGATCAAGAATGTCTTTCACTTAGTATTTTGTGAGTCCTAAGTCTCTTTTTTGGCTTTTACATACTATTCTAAAAATTTGGCGCATAGTATTATTTTAATTTTCAGATGTTTGATGTCTAACTGCATTCAGGGTTTCTTAGTCAAAGTATGCAATAAAAATGGAGTTGGAAAAAGTTCCAACCCAAATTGTTTTCTGATTTTCTGAATATATTAAACTTCATTATAGAAACAACACAGACTTACTGACTATGTAGAAAGGTACTTTACAAACATAATTACTTGTGATTAGCTGGGTTATAGTGACTACGGGTTCACAGTCTCTTCTAAAGAATATTAAAGCTGTTGAAATACCAATAAAATTAAGTACTGGATTTTAGATGCCAGGTAAAGTAATCAAGAAAAATGGCAAGTGTCAAAAGTGGAAGAGAAAGAGGATTAAAGTATGCGAAATAGAAAAAAAAAAAACAGTAATGGGCAACTGAGTACAAAAGGTAGATAAAAATTTTAGACAGTGAAAGCTATGATTTTATTCAGTTTTAAAATTTGGTCGGACGACTAAAGGTTATGTTAAGAACTTTAATCCATCCTGCATAGAGCACGTCTGGTCCTACCTAAACCTCTTTTGTTAAAAATGTGTGCTGTGATGCCTTGCGAAGGCTGACCCAGAATAGAGGCTAGATGGAGTTAAAGAATAAAGTTGGCATTTATTAAAAGGCTTCAGTGGATACACCTCGGGCAGTAGAAGAGCCCAGCCAGGTCTGCATCCAAGATGAACCCAAAATGGTCACAATGTGGACAACCAGTCATGGGGTCTCTCACTTTTATAAGTTTTGGTCCATTAACATATTGGAGTTAATTGTCCAATTATGGCTTTGGAGTATGAAGTCACATCCTTCTTTTTTCTCTCTCTTTTTTTCTGCTGTTTATGCTCTTGAGCCTGAGCTTTGGCTCATTTGTCCTTGGTCCCCAGCTAGAGAAGCAATTTTTGTGTCCACTTACTCTGTGAAGAGAGCTTATTACCCCTTAATATGAAGCTCAGAATCATACACTAAAGCAGTAAAGAACCTGAAAAATAAAAAAACTAAAACCTTAGGCACTAGCTGAATATATTAACAAGACCTATACTTGACAACATTTTCAGTATTTATTAGATTTTTAACTAATTTTTTGAACTGTGTCCTTGATAGAAAAATTTAAAAATTTATCTCAGAATATTACTTAATTTTCTTACTACTACTACTACTACTACTACTACTACTACCACTCTGTTCCTCCCTAAGGAAATGGAGTACTTAGTGTCAATGAAGCAGTACATTTCCATCTCTGAATTCACCTCTGCCCTTTTCATATAAAAGTTAACTGTTTCAGTTCTCTTGTATGAAAATTTAATTGAAGTTTTATTTATTTATTCTCTTGTACGAGTTTTATTGAAAAAATTTCATCACATACTGTTACTTATTAGTTATTTACCACTTCAGTCTGGAAACTAACTGTTAGAAGGAAGGAGATTTGCTTTCTTCAAGTAGTTGGTTTCTGACGGCCATGAAGGAAAATCTACTGAAGTGGTGCTTTAAGGACTCTTAATGGTTAAAACTATTAATATAAAAATATTTCAGGACTATTAATGATTATTAAATATGATAATATTTAATACATATTTTCACAAATTATCTGTACTATGATTCCACATCACACAGATGCATAGGTAGATGAAACTGATTCAGAATTCCTCAAGTCTCTCATCTATTGTACACCTGATTAGAACCATCATGAGTAATATTTAAAGGAAAAAAAGTCTATTTTCATCCACTATTAGATATTAAATTCAGTAGATTTGAAAAGACGCATTGAATCTCGAAATTCTAGTTTATAATATTATCCAGTTAGTAAACTATATATTCTTCAAAATCAGAAGCTTTGTATTACATTAGGAAATATGTGCATTATTTAGGTCTTCCTGGAAAGATAAAACATTTTATCATAATTTAAAGAACATTTTAATTATTGGAACTGATCTTTTCCTCACCTCATGGCTAACAATATAATTACATGAGGATATGAAAACAACCATATTTCCTAACTCCCCACTGCAAGTATAATTTCATTTTTGCTCAGTTAGTTACAAACCTTTATGGAATTTCATTAAATGTCTTCAGCATGTGCTTGTGTTAAAAAAAAATGAAAAAAAAAAGATATGAGTGAAAGACAGAGACAAGTTAGTGTATCACTTATTAACAAAAAGAAAAAAAAGGCTTAAAGAAAGTCTAGTGAAAGACATTTAAAACTCCTTAAATTTTAGCTAATAATGGCTCTTTCTTAGTTTCATAATTACACTGGAGAAATATGATGACATTTTGGCATAGTTTTGTTCATCATTTTGAATTTTAGAGCTTTAAAGATAAATGAGGCTAGAATAGCCTCAGCTGGTAGAAGTTGGTTCAGTTCCATTCTAGCTGATGCAATGATGCCTATTGTATGAGAACCTAGATATTTAGGGTTTAGAACTGTTTTTGGTTTGGGTTTTTTTCAGTAACAATTCTGTCTTGTGCATAGTCTTGGAAATGCTCTGTGGGCTGTATAGAAGCTGTAAAACTGTGGTATCAGAGGTATCACACTGAAAACAAAATGTCTCCCCTCTTGGCCTAAAGTCCTGGTAAGAATCAATTGCTGGAGTACAAGGAGGTTTGGGGCGGCCCTGTCAGTAGTGGTGTTTGCCCACTCACCCAGGTGGTGCAGAGGCAGCCAGCTGTGCTCCAGACAACCTCAGACGAGCTGCCTGTTGCCCTGGTGCTCTGCTGGCCCTCTCCCCTGGCAGGCACTGTGCAGCATGGCCAGGTAAGCCCAGGCTGGCTTGTGCAGGCAAACAGGCACTGCAGGGACCTGAGATCCAGGATCCCACGGACCACACCAAACCACCTGCACGTGTGAGGTGTGAAGGTGGGCTCAAAGCGCGGCCACAAACGAGCTGTGTGAAATAGCGTCTGCCAGGTTGAGGGAGAGGAGTTCAACAGCTCTGCTAATGGCCTGGAGGAGGGAGGAGAGACCACAGCTATTCAGTTTGTGAATGATACTAAATATGGGGAAAACACCAGGGACAAGAATATATTTCAGGAGGATAGTAAAATTATGGGTTGACAAGATAGGAAGATACAGCCTAGAAACTAAAGCAGCAGAACA
>WBNP01001579.1:1162692-1250313 GCA_013401095.1 Passerina amoena | reverse complement strand
ACAAAACACCAAGGATATACAAGGGCTCATGGTGAAAAACCTGGGAAAAAAAATACCAGAAGAGGATGGAGGAGGATGCAGAGAATGATGTAACAGCTAGATTGCTGGCTTTATGAGTATGAAAATTACAAATAAATTTCTTATATTAGTGTCCTAAGTAAGCAACAGATTTTTTTTTCCTTCCAGTTAAAACTCATCTGTCTTTCCACTTGTAAATATTCATTCAAAGTAACACTTAAATCTTGAATAGAAAAATTTATATCTAACCTACACTCCCATTCAAATCTGGAGGGAAAGGAAACTCTCTTATTTATTTTATTTATTTTTGCCACCATCCCATGCTCCATTTGTTTCCTCTCTGGTTGGACACCTTCTGAATCTACCTGTATTGGTCCAGAATATACTGATCACATTATTTATAATGTGGGAAGACTGGATTTTTTCTTGATTCCATGATGAAAGGAAAGAGAACACCCAAGATCACATGAAATCATCACAAGTGTTTCGAAGGATTTAGGTGGCTCAATAAGCATTAGTTCATAGACACATGAATAAAGTTCTACTATTTCAGGCTGCGAAAACAATACATTCCACAGACCTGAAAGATGAAGTCCTAAATTAGTTGTAAGAGGATAATGTAATGTCATTGAATTCCTCAGACATTGCACCAGATAATTGGGTGCTGAGATCTGTTTAAAAAACAAAATAAGCGGGTTACAACTAAAAATGCAGAATAACAGTTATTGAGTGGCCTTGAAGAAGAACAGTATTTTTCACAGGAATGAATGATTTACAGTATTTTATTGTACAGTTGAAGTTTAATAGGTGCATGTAATACAATAATATACAATTTTTCGAAAAAGATATTTATTGCTGAATTTTTTTTCAATTCTGCAATTTCCTGCATATGCAAACTGTAATTTAAGTACATGTATAATGTCATAAGAAATAATCTTAACTTATGAAATGAAAATAACTGACTTTTAATTTATTAAATTTCCTGTTTTTTATATAATTTAAAAATTTATAAAGTAAGAGTCATGTTGTAACTGAGTATTAGTTATTCATAGGGACGGCTACTTATTTTTCCCAGAGCTTTTTGTTAAATATCAATAGGACAAATTGGAGACAGGAGATGTACTTTTATTTGTTGGATTTTCAATATGTCTTCAACTTCTATTTCTTGGATTTTCAATATGCTTCCTCATAAGAAAGTCCAATTTATTGAGTACCTAAGCAAATGGAAGTTTCAAGAACTTCTCTATGAATTTTACAATCACATATTCAGGATAAGTGGAAGCTTATTTTATGATTCTATTATTCTTTTATTTTTAATTACCTTTGAATTATGTGAATTCTTCTGCCTTAAAACAAATTTATTCTTTTAAGTTCATTTGGTATGAACAATCTGATATGGATTTACATGTAATGTAGATTTTCTATTTCAGGGGAGACATGCCAATTAAGAACTTTCATGACACATTCAGAATGTCATTTTTAATCATTCTTCCATTATAAAGGAAAATCTATTCACTGGAAAGCAAGAAAACAAGTAAACAGACAAAACCCCAACCTCTCAACGAGAAAAAAAATCCTATCTTACTTAGAAAACAAAATGTGATTTTTTGGGGTTTTTTTTTTCTGTTTTTTCTATTTTTTTTTGGTGGTTTGATTTTTTTCTCCCCATTGTTAAAAGCAGCCTAAATTACTCAAGTGCACTGATTTTGGAATAATTGAATCTCTTACTTAATGATTGAATCTCTTGCTCAACACCTGGAAAGTGTTGAACAATCTTGAAAATCTAGCAGTGGTCTAGACTTCAGTTTCCTTGTACATGTCTTATTAATGGGAATTAATGTAGTTGACTGTCTTTTGAATAAAAATGTTCATCATAGAAACTAGTGATCTTCAATTTATGGATCTGCCTCCCTTCCACCTAATTTTTCACTGGTCTACTAATGGCAAGTTATTTTTTCCTCAATACCTCCTAATTACATTTTTTTGGTCCTTTCTTATGTCCTTGCAGCTGTTGCCCTATAACACATCTGTCAAAACAGGTGCTCTGCATTCACTTTCAAAACAAATTGAGAAATTTCTTTCAGCATAACATTGTATGTAGAAAATTACTGATCATTATTGTTATTATTGGCAGTTATTATAAACATCTTATCATTCCTATTTGATGTTTTCCTGTGTTATTTATTTATTAGAAAGAAATTTAGAAAACTTTTAAAATTTCTCATGTTTTCAGATTTCTGCCCACATGATAAAAAGTAATAACATCTCCAAAATATGACTGGTCTTCACATTTTATTTTAATGTTCATTAACTGAGTTCTTGCTGGACTAAGAAACTCCTACCTGCCTATTTTTTCATTCTAGATATTTCCACTGGACTAAATGCTTTTTGCAGGACTTTGTAAATAGATTATTCTATATAACCTTTTGCCTTCCAACAAAATGTTCACATTTGAAATTGCTAGAAGGTAGTTTCATGTCTACCTTTTTCACAGTTGCTTAGAAATCCACCAGTGCATTGCAAGCGTTTACTATTTGCACCTTGTGTGAAGCATTAGAATTACTTTGTCAGCAAAATCTCAATAATCTCGTTCTGACCAATATTAATAGTTTCTTTGTGCCTACCCATTAATTCAGACATGTTCTTTTACTACAGTGCTGAAGATTAGAAGTTATTTAGAAGAGTAAAAGGCAAGACAGCCTGGGGGAGGACTGTTTTCTAAGTCCAAAGGCCCTATGTGTAGTGATCCTGTAAGGGAAAGAAAAGTTCATAGTAAACTAGTTCTAATTTACCTCTGTCTATTACTTTCATAGCACAGCTGTAGCTTCTCACTGTTTAAATTGAATGCAGTTCCAGTTCATAGATTTTTTTCCAAGCACTAACTCTCTGTAGAGTACTCACCAGACTAGTAAATCAGCAGGCAAGAAAAGAATAAAGAGACAAAAATAATTATTCTGACAAACATTTAGCATGGGTAAACTTAAGGGACTGGAAATCAAAAATATATCTACAGCAGCCTAGATGGCAGGGGGTGTTTTTCTATTTAGAATTAAAGGCGTGCATTTGGCCAAAGGCCAGTCTGTTCTGTTTGGCTTACCAACTAGAATGAGGAACAACGTAACCCTTTTAAAAAATTTACAGATAAAAGATACCTGAAAGGAAAGAAAAATTATATCTATTGGAACATAAATACAAAAGAAAAGAATGACTAATAATGCCTTCTGGAGTAATTTAGAATATTGTTTTTGTAAATAGACTGTTTTTACTTACCACTGTTGATAAAAGTAAAACCTTTTAATAGTAGAATTTTACAATATTTACCAATTTAACTTGTGCATGTAAATTATTGTCTGTATATAAACAAACACAAAACAACAAAAAAACTGAGCCAAAAATATTTTTAAGAATTTATGGTAAGAAAAATTATTGAAATCACTTTCATTTACTTTATTTAGCATGCAATTTAATTCATTTGTTTGTAATTTTGGCCATATGCTTACAGTATTTGCTTACAGATATTTGCAGGGTACAAGAACTGAAGTAGACATTGCCTCTAATTTTTAGGAATATCGCACGGAAGTCAGATCCTTTTTTGTTTGCCGGTTGGTTTTGGTTTTTAAGGGTTGAAAGAACAGTTTGCCTTTGATTTCATGGGGAGAATATGTAAGGAATATGTAAAATATGAATTTAAGACTAGAAATTGAACATTATAATCTAGCTGCCTATCTAATGTGGGTATCATTTTCCTTATATGTCACAGACTTAACTCCTAACTGGTGTCTTTCAAAAATACCCTCTATTAGAGGTGTAAAATAATGTCAGTTTTCAAGGAATTACTTGCTCATTAATCCTGCTGAGAATAACCTTCTGAAAACTGGATGAGAATCTAGATCCTTTAAAAAGTGCCAAATATCAACAGCTGGAAAAATCCCTTGTCTCAAAATAAAATAATGATTCATTGTGTAAGACGTGGCATCAATAAAATGCTTATCCCTACAGAAACATTAAAAAAAAAATTATTTATAAGGCAACTAAAGTTTAGGATTATCAGGAGATTGGTCTTGATTGATGTGCTTCAGGGCATTAATCTCATCAGAATACTAGAAACTCAAGTGAACTGTCACAAATAACCTATAAAAAGAATCAGATTCTTTAATTATTTTGTTTCTGCTACCAGAAAGAAAATATTATTTATATATGTTGCGAAGTGGGTGTGAAGTGGTATGTTAAATACAGACAAAATGTTCTTACAAAGCAGTACTTTTATTTTTCTGTATTTAAATCAAAATTGAAATGGATTTATAAAACTTATATCATTATTTCATTATATAAAGGCTCACAGTTTCAGTTATTCTAGAATTGTACCCTTAAAGAATAGGCTGCAGAAAGGAAAAGTAAAGAACGTTTTTTGGTTTTCTCCTTTAAAAAGATTAATTTTTCATTATGAACAGGCATAGAAAGTTCATCTACAAGTGAGCATTTTTCAAAGATGGACATGCAGAAAGATTTTAATGGTAGTCCTGGCCAGAATTAGTTATATATGGTGCATACTCTACAGATAAGTTTATAGGTGTTTACTGTGCAGTAGCAATTCCTATGCCAGTCATCTTGACTTTACAGTCTGCAGAGAGAAATGGCACTTTGGGGATAAAAAAGATCACATTTTCAGGTACTATTTTAGGTCAAGATCTTTTAGAAATATCAGTTTCTTCTGTCTCTGGAGTCTAAACAACTAAGTTGTCACTCAAAAAGATTTGTAATTTTTAACCACTTGGTAATTAAATAATACCATAGCTTTGTCACAACTACAAATTATTACAGTAACGGCTATTAAAAAAATGCAGATCTTTTTGATAAGGTAATCAATTGCCTCAAAACCAACAAAGAATTAAAGCAGTAGTAAATGAAGGTTTATTCACTGTAATTTATAGGGAAAATGAGGAGAGGTTAACAAAGAGAAAAGCAAACAAAGGGAAAAACAAAACTTTTCCAGTAGAATAATACCAAATATGTATAGTGAAGCTCCAAAACTGAAAAGTATAGAATTACTGGAAATTTTCTTTTCACAAAATTGACTATACTAAGACCATGATTAGTAGACCTTATTGAGGAGTTATTAAAAATTTGCATTAAAGCTGTAATGTAGTACTAATTTTTCCAAGAATGTACCTCATAAGTTTCTGCACATTAAAGAATGTGAACCTCAGGGAAGCTATTTAAGAAAATTAGTATGCTATTTTATAAATGTTATGGCTTTTTGTTTGAACTACTAAACATCACCATATTTCTTATGAAATATTTTGCTAAAATGCAGCTCACTTATATATCTGGACATGTCAAGAGAGGTAGCTGAATCTACTTGAGGTTCATATTATTGAAGAAATTATTTTGCTTTCCATTAAAAATTACATGAATACATTCTAGAATATGTAAATATCTTCTGGTCCACAATTTATAAGCTTTAGGCAAATTAGTCGATTTGATTACATAATGCAATTTCAAATATTATAAAGATAACCTTTCTACTAGTTTTTACTTTAAATTTATAGCTGAAAGAGCAGAGTGAGCTTTTAGGGATAGGCTCTAACCGTATCTGAGTAACAGTAGCTGTTATGTATGAGTTGCAAAAGTTTAAAATGAGAATGTTAACATCACATATATCTCCTGGCACCTCTCTTCCAAGATGCTCTCCACTTCTGATAACACAACAAATTGCAACAAAACCATTGATGGGGTTTCAAATAATTTTTCAGGTCATTCTTTTATGGAAAATGGATTTTAATACTGATTTGAGTGGAATTGGGATAGAGGCATTCTGAAAAGCATCTCTGTTCTACTGTAGGGCATAAAGATCTATAAAGATCATATGGATATATTTGGATTGACTGTTTTGGTGTTCAAGGAGAGGCACTGTACAACTATACTGCAAATGCTCACTTATTTATTTTTTGTTTTCTTTATATTTTTATAAGAGAAATTGATTTTTGTAAAAACTAGTTCTTAACTAGAGATATATAATAGAATGTAATACTTTCAATTACAGTAATAAAAAAATAAAAAGGATAATTTATCACAAAATATAATAATCTGTTACTGAACTTTTTAGTAAATGTGTGATTACCTCATGTTCAAACCACTCACCTGTGCTAAAGCAATCCATTGTATTTTCAGTAAATTGAGCACAACAATGTGCATTCCAAACTCCCTGTTGATCATATATTCAGCATTTTAACACAACAAGAATTGAAAACACTCAGAGTGTGAATCCCTCCTCCACAGCACAATACCAAGTGGCAGGAAGATTTTGTGTGCTCTGGCAGAAAGAAAGCTAAAAAGTGAAAATTACCATATAATCTGTGTGCAGTGACAAAAGTACTAAGGACTGTAAATGTGGGCTGATCGTTTTAAGAGCATTTAAATACATACCTGAAATCAGTCAGTAGAGAAGGAATTATACAAAATAGTAGTGAATTTTGTTCCAAGGGACACTGTGCATCAGTGTTCAAAACTGCAGGTAAAGAATAGAAAATACAAAGGACACATGCGTGTATTGGGATTGCACAGCAAGCTTCTGGTAGTGGGGGGGCTACAAGGATGTAATCTGTAAGAAGGGCCCCCCTTTGTGTGACAGAGCCAATGCCAGCCAGGGCCAACACTGACCTAGCACTGGCCAAGACCAAGACATCGAAAATAGTGACAGCATGTCTGGGATAAAGTGCTTAGGAAGGAGAGAAACTGCTGCCCAAAAGCTGATGGCAAAGAGGAATGAGAACTTGTGAGAGAAATAGCCTTATAGAACTGAGGTCAGTGAAGAAGAAGGAGGAAGAGCTGCTCCAGAAGCCAGAGCAGAGATTCCCCTGCAGACCATGGTGCAAACCATGGTGAGGCAGCTGTCCCTCTGCAGCCCATGGAGGTGCCCATGTTAAGCCCATGGATGCACCCAAAGGAGGCTGTGACCCTGTGGAGAGCCAGTCCTGAAGGTGGCTCCCGGCAGGACCTGTGCAACCATGAAGGGAGGAGCTCATACTTCATATTTTCTTGACAGAAACCACTCAGTGGGAGAAGTCTCTTCCTGAAACTCTGCATCCCATGGAAGGAAACTGTTCTGAGCAGTTTGTGAAGAATTGGAACTTCATTTGAGATAGACCCATATTTCAGCTCACTGATGAATGTAGGAGGGAGAAGGGGAAGTGTGTCCAAGGCAAAGAGTTGTGAACCCCCCCCTCTGTTCCCTGCTCTCCTATATCACTCAGGAGGAGAAAGTAGAGATACTATGAGTGAAGCTGATCCCAGGAAGAAGAGAGGGTCAGAGGGAAGGTGTCTTTCTTATTAGTCTTCTCTGATTTGATTTGTAAACAAATAAACTAATTTACTCAAGTTGAGTGTTTCACCTGTGACATTAATTGATGAGTCAATCTCATGATCTGTTGGTATCTTGTACCATGAGTTTTTGTTTGTTACATTTTTCTCCTCCCCATCCAGCTGAGAAAGAGAAGTGATAGAGAGGCTTGGTGAACACCTGGTGTCCAGCCAAGGGCAGCCCACCAGAGGACTACAGATAAATTAACCACAAAGACTGCTTGACACTTTATGTTGAAGTAAATGCATTGAAGTATGCTTCACATAGGCATGAATCTGTCATATTATTGCTCATTCTTTATCTGTACATGCTGAATAACAATTAGGATTGTTTAGGCTTTTTTTGTTTAACAGACATTACTGAAATGCCTCAAGCATCAGTCAACCTTAATTCCTGTAATCTCTGATTTTTTGTGGGGTTTTTCTGTAAACAACTCTTCTTTAGAGTACTGATCAGCCAACACTTAAAGAGAGAATTTTAAAAAAATGTTTTTTCTCATATCTCTACTAGAATCTGAATCTTTGCTTGTGACAGTTCAGAAAAATCATACCTTGTGATGATATATTCACTTAACAAAGCTTGGGCTTCATGCAGAACTAAGCTGCAGAGAATCAATTTGCTTTTCTACTGAAGCTGAGCTGGAGTAGCTGCTTCATTTTATACATTGCAAAATAGAATCCCAGCTAAAATGACCTTCATAAAATTCTATTTATAAAATTCTATTTGATAAATATATTCTGTTAAAGTGACAGGATAAAATTTTAAAAGTTTTTTCACAGGAAGGGATCCACACCACACTCTCACTGCTATTTCATACAGTCATAGAATATTAGGTCAGAAGGGGCTTCATCATCTGGTCCAAATTCTCTTTGCAAAAGAAAGGTCTAGAGAAGATAATGCAGAATCTCGCCCAGCTGAATATCTTATTTATTATTATTATCATCTTTTCCATGTGATCCTTTTTAGAAAGGATTCGCCATCTAATTTGTAGCCACCTTTTAAATGCTGAAACAGGGTGATAGGGTTTCCCCTGAGCCTTCTTCTCTCAAGGCTGATAAAATGCTGTTCTCTCAGCCTTTCTTCTCATGGCAGGTTTTCCACACTTTCGATCATTTTTGTGACCCACCTCTGGATCCTCTCTGGCCTGTCCACACCTTTTTTATATAGCAGAGACTTAATTTTTCTTAAATTTCCTTCTTTCATGTTTTAGAGTGTTGAAGATTGCCATGCAAGATGTTTTCCATTACCATCTGTATGGCAGATTACCTTTGTCAAGTGGGAAGTTTGCTTTATCTCTCTCTTTGAGTGGCCACATTCACACCTCCCTCTGGAGGGGACATCTGCTGATAACAGACTATTGAATGTCACTGCATGACTGATAAGAACTAGCACATCCCACTCAGAGGGAGGAGCCAAGCATTGCTACCTGGATATAATCCAGAAATTCTGAGACACCAGCATGGCCTTCTCCATGGGATTCCCCAGAGGAATAGCAGCTGTCTTCTTCTTCCACTGGCTCTTCAGAGGAAGAATACATCCTTCTCTACAGGACCCCCTTACTCCAACAAAACCACACCTGATACTTCAGGAGGACTGCAGCCACCTTTCCAATTGGACTGCCACCAAAACCCCACAGGGTGTCAGGTTGGGTTCTGACTCTGTTGTTCTAGTGTACTGCATTGTTTATTTTATCCTTTTATTTTTTTTTTTCCTTTCCCTATTAAAGAACTGTTATTTCCTGCTCCCATATTTTTGCCTGAGAGCCCCTTAATTTAAAATTTATTGTAATTCGGAGGGTGGGGAGGGTTTACATTCTCCATTTCAGGGGAGGCTCCTGCCTTCCTTAGCAGGCACTTGTCTTTCCAAACCAAGACATAGAGATTTTGCCTTTGGTTCATACAGGTTTGATTTGTAATTGTTTTTCGTATTTCTTAATTAAGCACATTAATTTTTTCCTTTCATCTCACAGGTAGCTAGTCAAGGCCCTCAGTGGCATTGAATTTAACATTTGGCCTTACTTATTTTATGCTCACAGTTAGGGTTTTTTAATTTTAAAGATTATTTAATTTTTAATTTTAATTATTTAAAAATTTAATTTATTTTAAGTCATGAGTACTTTTAATCAATATAGTTACCCATGATACTGTTATTTTTAATTCTTCCTGCTTCTATGGTTCAGTGAGAAATGTTTTCAACTGAAAATCCTAATAGGTAGGAAAACTTATGCTGTGATGGGCAGCATAACTGACTCTTTTAAAAATTAGTTATAATGTGTCCTACATTCAAACTTTCAGATACACTCCTGGCACTTGTGATCTCAAAGATTGCTATTGGAATTCCATTCAACACATGGGTGATCTCAGTCGGTACAGATCCATAGCTTTCACAGCTTGCAAAGTACACAAGAAGAAATTGTGTTTTTCTAATTTGGCAAGTCCTATCATGCCTCTTAATTTAGTTTTGTAGTACAACTTCATTTGAAACAATTTCAGCTTGCAATGCATTGGTCTCCAAGACACATTAGCATAAAGACATTTCAAAGCATTTGGAAATGTGAAAGCATAAACACATATTCAGTAGAGAATAAACACAGACAGGTTGATAAAAAACTCTGTAAAAAATGAAAATTACATAAACTATGGTTACAATGAAGGCTATACTTATTACCAATAATTACACATAACAATTTATTTTTTTATTAATATTTATATTAAAGAAATTTATTATTACTATTATTATATTGCCTAACATGCAAGTACTTGGAACTTAAGCTAATACTTGAGCTTCATGCAAATCAAACATTCTTCAGGAAGCACAATGTATTGAAGTCTCCCCCTTTGTCTGTACCCTATCCTGCGAAATACTATTCACAAACTCATGCTCCAAGATAGAGCTTCCTATACTAGAGAATATCTGACACATTCTTCATAAAAATAGCCATGGTGCTTCATTCCAATCCAGCCCTTTTCTATGGTATTACTGGCAGGTACTCTTACAACACATTCTCAGTAAGATTTAGAATTTCAGAGTAGAAAAAAGTACAAGGCAGAAAGGTATCAGAACAGAGAATACAGGTTTTTAGAAATATGCCACATTTTCTCAGCTGTTTCAAATTTTCTTTACCATCTGTGTCCATTAATTGTTTGTTAGTAGTGAGCTGCTTTACCAGCCTAATTATACTGTAGTCTTATCTCAGCTGTTTATTTTTTCTGAGAGTGGAGAATTTTTGTGCCATGAAAAATACTGTGATAACCTGTAAAGAGTATATCAGATAAAAATCTTATCTTTAAATGCTTTATTCAAAAAATATATTGATACTGCAAACAAAATGTATGATGTTTTACAGATATTTAAAGCGTCTTCTGAGGAGGAAAGAAGTGATTTCTTTTTTTATAAACTTTCAAATTCTGTAATATTTTGTAATTATAGACAAAACACAGAAACAGTTTTAGTAACTTTGGTTCTCCATTGCTTTTTGTTGTGTCTTTGTATGTTTTGGTTGATTTATATAGGGAGAAATAATTAGAAGGAACATTCTCTTAAAGCAAAAAACTGGCATACTGTTTTTATTAGGCAATATTGGAATATACTGGATATTATGGAATGCAGTGCAGAAGTAGACTTTGATTTCACCCCAAAGCATGGTACAAATTAATTTGTTATGTAATTCTCAATGTGAATCTTGTTGCAATTTGCTATCATAAATCTCAATATTTCCCTTTGTTGATAATACTTGTCAGTATTGCCCCAGTATGAGAAAACATCTGTGTCCTGATATTCCTTTCCCCCTTTGCTGCATTTTTCAGGCTGTTGGAAGTGACATAATGATGTAGACAGACACAGAAATGACACTTGATGTAGCGGTGAATGATTAAATACATCAAGATATCACTACCAATAACATTGGTGATCATTATATATATTCTTTAAAAGATAGAGAATTGTTTGTGTCTACTAATCCTTGAATGGTTTGGGGGTATTTTGTGGCCTGAACAAAATAACATTTTATAATATTTTGGAAATTATGTGGGGTGTCTCTATACACTGGGGAGGGTTTTGGCTGCACAGAGCTCAGGGACACTGGGGATAAGGCTGAGTGCCTGTGGTGACAGTCAGCGGGATGGCCAACAAGGCAGAGATCCTGCTGGGAGTCTGTCACAGATCACCCAGCCAGGATGAAGTGAAATATTCTATCAGTGGATGTTTTATGATCACTGGCCCTTGTTCTTGTGGGAGACTTTAACTTGCCAAATGTCTGCTAGAAGCTCAGCAATGGAGAGGAGACAGTCTCCTCCTAGGAGGCTCCTGCAGCGTGTGGAAGGTAAATTCCAGACACAGCTTATAGGGGAGCCTACCAGGGCATGCCCTGCCAGACCTGCTGCTCACAAACAGAGAAGGGCTGTGGGACGTGTGGTGGTCAGAGGCCTCAGCAACTACAAAATTATTGTCTCTTGTTCTTGGTGAGGTAAGGAAGGTGGTCAAGAAAACCTCCACTTTTGACTTCCAGAGGGCAGACAGTGGCCTGATCAAGACACTGGGTCAGAGAGTTGTTATGCCCCAAGTTCACTCAGTGAGATTTCAAGGGGCTTACATTCTTTTGATTCACTCTAGTGGTACACAGGAGAAAACAAAGTTCCTGGGTGGTTGAATAACAAAAATACCCAAAGAAAGAAATGTTGCAGGCGTGGGAGTGAGCCATCTGTTTGTGCCAAGAGATGAGCTGTCATGAATAGAGTGCCCTGGCTGAATAGGGACCTTTCACTGGAACTCAGGGAAAAAAAAATACACGAAATTTGAAAAAAAGGGGCAGGCAATTCAGATCATGTATATGGAAAATTAGAAAAGAATAAACTCAGCTAGAATTCAATCTGGCCACCATTATGAAAGATAATAAAAAGAAGTTTTATAAATGAACTAAAATTTCTCCATTATTTATGGGATATGAGAAGGGTAACAAAACAGGTAAAAAGGTTATAAGAGTAAGTCCTCCTCCCTGTATGAGGATCTGAGGGAGTTGAGTCAGCTGGAGACCTTCTCACTCTCTAAAACAACCTAAAGGAGTGGTGCAACCAGGTGAGGGTCAGAGTCTTCTCCCACATGACAAGAGGAAGTCAGCCCAAGCTAGGGGAGGTTCAAATTGCCAAGGACTGGAATGGGCTGCCTGGGAAAGTGCTGGAAGTGCTCAGGAAACAGCCAGATGCGTCACTTACTGCGGTGGCTCAGCTGATGTGGAATTTGGTAAAAGGTAAACTCAATGATCTTGGCGGTCTGTTCCAATTTTAATAGTTCTATGACTCTAAGATTAACACATTATTTCATACCAGCTGAACTGCAATAACTAAGCCATATTACTCCAAAGCAGGAGAAAAAAATTGGTATATTTTACTGCAGGGTACTGCTGGGTAAAATTTTACACATATAATTACCAAGGTCTAGCTGCTTTGCAATAATTTAATACCTAGTTATAACATGTTCATATGTCAAAAAGGAAAAACATTGTCATGAGGAAAAACATTGCTTTGCTTATTAAACCCAAATGAATTGTCTGCTCCTGTATTAGCCCTGTAGAAATAACGTTCATTAGCTCTTGAAGGATTTTTGTGCTTAGAATTCATCTCAGTGTAAATCAGTCTCAAAACTAAGAAATCTCAAAAGTTACCCAGCAAAGTGTTTCACTAGGGATTTGATTTGAAACAATTTATATGACAGCAAATTAGAAGAGAGGAAAACAGTTCATTCTGGCTTTCAAATGTATTGCAATGGATCACAAATGTAGTGCTATCAGTACACTGTACTAAGACAAATATATGTCTAATTCTAATTGTATGTTGTTTTTTTTTACACTGTGCTGTAACTATGTACAAACTACAGCTAGAGGAAGTTGCACCTGGAAGTACCAAATCAACTCCAGTCTAAGAAGGTAGTTACTGTGAATTTCACACAGTAATGCTCTTTTCCAACCCAACATAGTATCCAAAATAAATATCCTAATTAGACATGACATCTGAATATGGAACCCAAAGAAATTATTAATATATTACTATGAATTTTAATTTTAATATGAATGTTAAAATGGTAGACTAATTTCAAAAAGCTGTGGTTTTTTATATTTCATCTTGAACTGGAAAATACCTACCCTGGAATTGGATATTATACCTTCATTTTCACTCTATTCTAACTAGAAATCAGCTCTGGTAGGTTTTTTTAGCTGATCTTTGAAGCATGCTACATAGAAAAATTTTGACTGTAAAGAAAGTAATAGCATTTGATTTAAAATACAAAAAACACCTCCTCTGTTACTTCATTTGGCCAGTAACATGCCAATATGCCAATATCCTTAGCTATTCTGAATTTGAGGCAACCATTAGAATCAGTAGGTGCAAAATAGAAAAGAGTATTTATGATATTCTTTGTCAATAGGCCCAAGTCAAACAACACAATATAGACACTTAAAATTCACAAAAAACCCCTTATACCCTGCGTTTTGAAATACTTATTCTTGAAGTATTTTCCCATGTTCCACAGTTTAGAATAAATGGAAATATTATCAAACCCATTAAATTAATTTTTCACAGAAGTCTGTTAGCATGGCTAATATTTGTTTTTCCCCATCCTATCATCACCTAGCATTTTTCACTTTTTAGATTCATATCTTACTGAGACTTCCTCTTCTGAGGTTCTGTAATCTATCCACAACAGATCTCTTACCTTCCATCAGACTTCAATCTTTTTTCTCCTGATACAAGAACATGAGAAGGACTGAACTAGATAAAACCCTACTATCCATTGGCTAAAGTCCACAACAGAGTCCAGTCTCTGACAGTGGACTTTTTGTCAGAGGCCTGGATAAACCAAACCAAGTAGTACTCTAGCATATGCTCAAAATGTGCAAACATATACAATGGGGGATTAGAGCTATTGCTAAAACATGGACTTAAGGTCAAATGGTAGGTTCTTTGTTTTGTAGAAAAGTGAAATAAAAAGCTCCTTATGTCAAATATTTATTCAGTGAACAACAGGTTTTTAAATACAATATTTTATTTTCCTTCCATTTCAATCAGTATTTTATTACTATGCCCCTATTTTCAGTTGTCCAGCTCTATTCTTCCTTGTTACAAGGCCTGCTTGCCGCAATTAAATACAGTGTGCTAGCCTACAGAATTTTTTTCAATTACTTTAAAAATAAATATGCCCCAGTTTCTCATATCGGTTGTTGATAATCTTAAGTTTTTAATTAATGCAAATCCAGTTTACATATATTTCAGTATCTTATTAAAAGGATTTCAGCATATTAGTGCAGATTGTAAGGCTGCTGAACTTTTAGGGTAGTCCAAGTTAAGAATATGCACATGTAGTATTTAAGAACATAACGGAAGCAATAAAACTACCACAAAAGTCCAGCTGATGTAACCTGTGAATAAACAGTCAAGAATAAAACAAACAAAATGGAAAAAAAGCCCATTGCTATGAACCAACTTAATCTTTTTAATACTTGTATTGCTATGAATGATTGGGTAGCACTGTTTGTTGTTAGGTAGCCTGAGAAACACCACTATTTCCCAAATACCTTGAATTTTCAGTATACTTGTGTAACCACCATTACACTTGTGATGATAATGGGCTTTTTTTTTCTTTTTAATCTTTAACTGAAGTGAAGGATTGAAAATTATTTCAGTGTGTTTCATTAAAAAGTCAGTTTTAGGATTGCAGTTGCATATATTTAAAAATTAGATTATTTTTCATAATAAAATAATGAAATAATGCAAAAATAATTTTAATTTACTTTTTCCTCATAAATTTTGGGATAATGAAACTCAGTAAACACATATGGCATTTATAACATAGACTATTAGTAAAGCATATTTTGCCCTAACTACTCTGCTTACAAAGCAAAGATTTATTTAAGATGTTAATTAGTCATGAATTAATTTGGTCCTGAATTTTAACAATAGGTAAATGGTCTGAAATATCATTTTACTACTCTCTGTAGCATATTTAAGTTTCCAATATACACTAAAAAATCAAAAACCTTAGACTTTCTCTTTTCATTTGTAATCTGAAACATATACCTACTGTTTACAGAAATCTCCAAGAACAGCAGTTTGAGCTAAAAAAAACAATCTGCACATGGAAACACTGAAAGCTTCATTTCAATGAAGTATTTGTTTTCTGATTATTTCAAACTCATCCTCATTATCTGCCTGCTCATTGGAAAGGAAACAGCTGATTCTTCAAGCATGTTGGCAGATGTCTACTTTGAAATACCTGCTGGGTGGCCAACACATCAGCGAGACGTTAAATCATGTTGTCATCTGGAGAGAAGCACTAAGCTGCTAAACTAGCTGTGAACACTGGCTGCTTAGTGACCTTTGCATAGAAATGGTGCTTCTACCCATAAACATTTTAAGGTCATGGGATTTATTCCAGTTCCTCACAAAGCCTGACATTTTGCAAAAGCCAGGAGCAACTCTGTACTGACTTTTTACCTAGGAAATATCTCCCTTTGGTATTCATTAGGATGGGTCAATCTAATCCAGGCTGTAAGGCCATTAGACCTGATAAAATTTCAGAGAAAAAGGATTTCTAGTGGTGCAGATGGTGGAGTCGTACCAATATTTTTTTCCTCGCTTTGATTTATATTGCTGCTCATGAGAATTTATACACTGAATACTTTTACAATTAGGTTTCTCCAAAAAGATGGTGCACAGAAAAGTAACAGCTTGTCCTCCGCTCCCTGGTGCTTTGGTCTCCCACTGCTGGGGCAGCAGCATGTCTCACTTGCAAGAAATTTGTTCAAATTTGAATCAAATTTGATGCTACAGAAGGGCCTGCATGTAGCTATGCCTGTCCCTATCAAGCTCATTCCCATCTGGAGTTTGCGTAAATTCTCTCCAACTTGTACTTCAGGTTTTTGGCAATACTACAGTTTCTTGATATGTTTAGATTTGACTTCTGATGCATTAGACCATTAGTACTTTACTTATTTTATGACATAAATGGCACCTTTGCTTAAAAACACCAAAGACAGCTTAAAAAATGTGAATTGTGCATAAACTTGTGGCAGCAGCTCTCTGGCTGCCCTGTGGGTGATGCTGCCCTACCCCGTGGTGCAGGGAGAGAAGGAGCCAGCGGTGGCTCCCCATAGATGGATCATTCCTGGCTGGCCACAATGGAGAGAGGGGTGGGGTCAGCATGCAAGGCCAGCTGGCTTGTGGAACCGGGAACACCACGGCAAAGGCTCGCCAGCTGCTATGTGCCACCCATGTGGGGGGAGGCACTCCTTCAAGTTGGATTGGGACATGCCTATGGAAGTGGATTTGCTTTCCCTTGGGGTCCAGCCCCTTATTACTTTGTAAAGGATCCCCCACACTGGTAGTAATCGAGGCACATTCACATGTCCCTTTGTAAATTCCTCACACAGCTAAAAACCCAGTGAGGCCCAGGCCCACGGATCCATGAGGAAACTTTTAAAAGTGTATAAAACCTAAAAAATGTTGGGGGATTTTTTCATATGTGACCAATTTAAATCATAATGCCCCATCTATTCTTGGTGGAAGTTTATGCTGAAATAATTCAAAAGAGATGGGAAAAAATACTATTTTATTTGTCAAAGTCAAAATTAAATTAGGAACATAAAGTCATAAAACCAAAAAATTTTAAATCAGTCTATGCTATACTAAATGGAAAAATATGACTTAAATATTTATAAAAATGTGTCTTTGACATGCATGGAATTTTTAGGAAGCATTCCCTTTTCTAGTGTTATCCTGTCTCCTTAATTTTTTGTTTTCCATTTTTCATCATCCTCTCTTTTAGTTATTATGCCAAATAATGTGATGAAGAGTTGAGAATTAGGTTTAGAATCAGTGAGAACAATTCTAAAGTGTTTAATCCCAAATTTTGTACTGTCTCTGAGTTTAGTAATCTAGTTAATGATGCAAACTGTGAATGAAATAAATTTATACAGTAGTAAATTCATGTAAGTTGCTTTATACCTCACATTGTACAGCTGACTTTTAAATGGGAGACTAATGTCATTGAATAACCTGAGATTAATATATCTAATATTCATAATGATCTGATAAAAATTAATCCAGAACCCTGCATTATTTTTAGTGGAATGCGACACTGAATGCCAAGAAGAAAAAGATCTGACTCTCCAGAATATAAAAAATATAACTAGAATAATTATGTTGATGTCCGGAGACACTACCTAGAACAGAGGCTAGACAGTGTTACAGGAATAAAGTAGGTATTTACTTGTCAGGCCTTCAAAGCATACACCTTGGGCAGCACAAGAGCCTGGCCATGGCTACACCCAAGATGGACGATGGAGCACACGTTTTCACACTTTTATAAGTTTTGCTCCATCTACATATTGGGGTTAATTGTCCAATTACAGCTTCAGGTTATGAAGTCCCATCCTCCTGGTTTGGTCTCTTCAATTCACCCTTATTTTTGGGGTGTTATGGGTGGTGTGTTGGGGTTATTGGTGGATGAGGGAACGGTAAATAGTGGGGGTCTATTGTCGGTTCGGTTGGATTTTAGTGGGGTAGCTTTATTATATTCGGAAACACCCTCGTTTTTTGGGCCTGAAGCTGCAATGGTGTCCTTGGTTCTCAGGCTGGAAAAGAATTGTTTTGTCTAACTAAACTGTGAAGAAAACTTGGTAACACTTTATATAAAAAGTTCAGAGTTATATACTTATGCAGAGAATCTAGAAAATATGAAAGCTAAAACTTAAGAAGTCATGTTAAGACACTATCATCCTCATCATTAATGATACATGGAGTTAGATCACCTTTAAGCTTAAGAAAAAGAAAATATTAAATGCCTCTTTGGTATAAAAATTTAAACTGTCTATAATAAATCTCAGCCCAAATTCTGGCTATGCACAAAATCCTTTAAAATACTTGACTATTTGAACTTGGAGATTTACCTTGGATATAGCTGTAATAGAGATCTTACCTACCTATCTTACCCTAGCTATATTCCATGTGAAATTCACTACTTAATAATTTAAAAAAATGAAAATGTAATGGCTATAAAATGCCATTACTTCATTTTGTCAGATAAATCCCCAGACACTGCAAGTTCAGCTGTTTGTATGTTATCTGCATTTCTAGGTAAATTCTGAAATATAGAGATTTGGTTAAAAAAAAAAATCTTCTTGGAAGTAATTATATAATGGTAAGTTTTCAAGGTTGGTGGCTAAAAATTTAGCCTAAACTAAATTAACAGTCAGATTCACAAAAGTAGAAGAGTTATTAAAGTCTCACTACTCAGAATTCTGTATTACAATATTCATGTGGTAAGGTGTTTTTCCTTTCTTGTAAAGTGATATAGTCAGTAAAGATTTCTGTATTTTTTAATATGTTATATAAGATAGACATATATTTGATAGCAAGAAATCAGTGTATACATATATACATGCATATGCAAGTGGGAGAGGAAGAAGCTATATCTTCAGAAGCCTATATTCTTCTCATATTCTTAAATGTAATGAAATTATTATATATATGTTAATCATAGTACAATGTAATATAAAAATGGGATAAGAGCCTGGAAAAAATTGACTGCAAGTTTTTGATTTTTTTTTAATGTTAAGCTTTATAAAAAGAAAATAAATTCAACATACATATTATTTTCATGTCTACAAATTTTGAAGAGTATAAATGTATTTACCAAATATAATCTAAGTAATATTGAGATTGGAGTAGCAACTACACTCTCCTTTCACTTATAAAAGAGTTTATAAGTACAATGGCCTTTTTTGTTTCCTCCTTTTAAGTTTTCTTCTTATAATGAAATTTTCTGTTTACACAAATGAGGTAGTCCTATGCCTCATGTCACCTCTTGCCACCCTTGTACAAGTCTTTCCATTTAATGGCTTCCAGTTTCTTTCCAAAGAGGGGGTTCTTGCTGAAATTTATTCCTCTTGCTAAAGCCTCATTATTTCCTTTTTCTAAATCCAGAGACAGTACTGGAAACATATTACTTGACTCTAATAGAGATTTATTCCTACTATTGTTGTCAGACCACTTTTGTCATCTGTTCCTCATTCTTTATTTTTATCTTCTCTCTCTGTCCTCTTCCTTCTCATTTATCAGACTTTTTATTACAATTAAATGTTAAACCTCTGAGGTTCAACTGTTCCAATCCTTCAGGAATTAGAGAAAAATTAGAGTGCAAGAGAAAGTGATTTTAAAATTAAATGGTGAGAGAAGCAATCATTTTTTAAATTAAGCTTAGTCTATCTTGTGTCTTCTTTTTACCTATTTTGCACTCACATTCATTGACCCTGTGCTGAGAATCAAGCTCAAACCAACAAAAAATCCTCCCTATCAAAACTGGTGTTTAAAAGTAAAGCTTTACACTTTGTCCACTGCAGAAATAAAAGGAGATTAACAACAGTGGTGGTAGAGAAAGATAATAGAAATGTTCTAAAATGCTGTAGGATATGACAGAAAACTTGTATGTCGCCATGAATTGATAAGATCAGGAGACAAATGAGTAATCAGGAAAAAGAACAACAATAATGACAGACTGGAAATATTAGATAGGGAACTTTATTCATTCATGGAATTTTAATATATATTCAGAATAAGGAGAGAAGGCAGCTGTTAAGAAATAAAATGCAGAAGGCAGGGATTTTTTAGTTTTTATTTTTGCTAAAGAGGATCTTTGTGTCTGGTAAACATATTTGGAAAGAGAAATCAGAAGGCACATTTCTCAAAAAGACCCCACAAACCAAAAACCAGCAACCTCCTCAAACAAAAAAAAAGACAAAACAACAACTCCCTCAAAAAAAGCAAGCAAAGAAACAAAAACCTCATTTATAAACAAAAAACCTCAAAAAAAAAAAAAAAAAAAAAACAAAAAAAAACCAAAACCAACCAACCACCCAACCAAAAAAAAAAAAGCCCAGAGAACAATAACAAAAAATAAAGCCAGGGTAAAGTCGAGAAATCATCATGCCTGGCAGAATTACAAGTCAGATCCCCTTTCTCCATCTTTTAACACACATAAATGCACAACAGTGGGGTGTCAGTGATGGATTGAGGATTGACATTTGAGAAAAAATATGTGGTGACTGAAAATTTTCCTCATTAGTGCTTCATAATATCATTAAAAAAGAGAAACTTTTTGACAACCAAAGTTAAATTCCATCTATTTAATCCACTTTATCTTGCATTAATTCTCTTTTATGCAGTACAAAGGACAAAAAAATGGAGGGACAAAGGCTTATAAACAAAGTTGAACCTAAAGCTAAGGCAAAGATTCTGTGGTACTTAAATTGTCTTCCAAGTACATGATATAGTGTACAGAACTACAAAAGAATAGAGGACTGGTTTATCTGAGCTAATCTTAAGCAAATGAACTGGTCCTACAGGTCCTCCCGTGTGAGACTTCACAGACTCCTGACTAGTGAAAATGACACAGTAGACAACTATTTTCTAAGGAGTGGGTGTTACACCTGTTCATGTCACTGGAGTTCGATATTTCCATGTTTTTAGCTATTATAAATATATGCTGTATTTAATATTTCCTCAGGCTGAAGCTATTTCTTTTTTTCTCGGTGCAGTGAAATCACAAAAACAGAATGATTCTCAGTGGGACAGAATTTGTAACCAATAAAAAATTAAAATTATGTTCAGTTTTCTTTGGTTTAGGGGTACACTGAAATGGAACAGTGCAAAAACATTTTTAATTCACTTTGTTAATAAAAACTTTCACTAATTTTTTCTAATGTAGCAACCTAATATTTGAAAATTTGAAATTTTCTGGCATCTGGCCTATTTATGTCTTGTAATCTGTTCTAGAAAGACAAATGTTAGCATTCACAGGGAGTATTATTACATTATTAAAGAATTACATATCTTAGAACTCACTTCTGATAATTTCATAATTTCAGGCATATTTACACTTCATGATGAGACACTCAAAATTTTTTTGCAAGCTTCCTTTGAAATAAAATCAAAACAAATAAATCTCAGAAACTTTAAACTGCTAATTTTTGATGATTTTAAAAAATATTGCATTATTTTCTTTAGTATGATGTTGTCTAACTTCTTACTAGTGGCAGGTCAAAAGGTTAGAGTAAAAAAAAAGAGACTGCAATGGTGTAATAAAACAAGGAGACTGTGGTGGAAAGAAGTTTTGAAACACGAAAAACTTTTTAAAACTTGTGAAATTACCTTTTTATTGTAGGAAATTAAAATTGCAGTGAGGAAGAAAATATTACTAGATTTTAAGGACTGGGAAAGTACTATGTTAGTTGATCTTTCAGGGTTCCAGAAAAAAGGAAAAATCTGTTTCTAAAGATTTATTCTGTAGCCATAAACAGCATTGAGATGCTACCCAACATTTTTAGTAAACAATAAATAATACAGTAAAAAAATTAATGCAAACACATACACAAATAATTTCACATTTCAAAAAATACCAGTGAACACATATCTCTGAGTATTTAAAGCCTTTAGGAGTTTCAGGTTACTTAGCATTTAGAAACCTGCACACAATGATTTAGTTAAAATATTATGCAAATATGAGTATTTCTGATAAAGTTTTGGTAAAGCATACATGCATAGAGTTTTGCTTTATGGTTCTGAATAAGCATAGTAATATTCACTTTAGGTTTAGTTTCTTAAAAGTGCAATGATTTCACTCATTTCTCAAAAAAAGGATTTTTGTGTTTTAGATCATAGGACCAATATATTGTTAGAGTTGGAATGGACCTCTTGAAATCATCCAGGCCAAATCCTCTGCCCAGGCATGATCACCTACAGCAGGTCACACAGGAACACATCCAGGTGGTTTTGGAATGTCTCTAGAGAGGGAGACTCCATAAACTCCCTGGGCACCCTGTTACAGTGCTTGGATACCCTCAGTGTAAAGAATTTCTTCCTCATGCTGGTGTGGAACTTCTTGTGTTTTAATTTATAACTACTGCTTCTTGCCCTGTCTCAGGACATCACTGAAAAGAGTTGGGGACAATCCTCTTAAAATATCACCTGTCTTAAGGTAATTACATGCATTTATGGGTTGCCTGCTTGGTCCTCTCATCCAAACTAAACAAGCCCAGTTCCTGCAGTCTCTCCTCATAAGAAAGATGGCCCAGACCCAAACTTTTTTGTTTTGCCCGTCACTGGACCTTCTCCAGGAGATCCTCCTTGTCTCTCGTGTACTGAGGAGCTCAGCACTGGACACAGATGCAACTAAAGTTTGAGAGGCAAAGAGCACATGTGCTCATACAAAACACAGCCATCAAAATCATGAAAATATATTTTGAAGAGATTGTTAAAATCATTACCAGCATACAATGCCTAAAGATAACACAGAAAGAAAAAACAGATAAAAACAAAGTTATACAAAATACAAAATATGCTAATTAGTGCAGTCTTTCCTTGTGTGGCTATTTCCAAATGAGATTTATAAAATTAATTTTTAACTTCTGATAAATTTCATTTATTTTCTCTGCACTGTCCCCATAATAGGATCTTCCCTTGTTCTTAACTAATTTCCCATTTATCTTTCAGCTTCCAGAACTTTGTTTTCTCCTTCAAGCTTACAATTAAGGAATGTAATATGTATGTCTGAGGCTTTGTAATTAAAAAAATCTGCACTCAGTCAGCAGTCTTTTATTTCACCAACATTTAATTGGCCAGCCCAGTGGCATAAAAGAAATGCACTGAAGTACTAATTGGCAATCCAGAATTTAGGATAGGTGGCAGAAACCCACAGTGTGTAAGCTGTGCTTACAAGGCATCCATCATTGTTTTCCATGGATAAATGAAGGTTACAGCACATTCCTAGAAAGTTTTACACGCCTATTGAGGTTTGTCAAGTAGGAGTGTAGGGGTATACCTATTCAAAATTAAGGAATAAAAGGCCCCAAGGAGTCGATGTGACAGGACCTGGTGGAGTTTCCATGCAAGGTAGCAAACATGCACCAAACTGCAAACATGTGAAATATTATCCATGTCATAGAAGTCCTCCACACACTTACCAAGAAAATAAAACCCAAACCCAGCAACCATCAAGATCCAGCAACAGCCTAAAAGCAGAAAGAGCACAGAACACTAATGAGCCATCCTGCATCCAAAAGTCCACCTCCAGAATTATAGGACCTTCTAATTAGGTAAGTCACGGTTCTTCTAATACCCTTCCCCAATTCCTGTGGCCTCCCTGCCTCCCTCCCACTGGCCCCTTTTCCTTTTCTTTGTGCCATTATCCCTTTTTTATGTTCCCACAAATTACTAGCTCCCTTTCCCTCCTCCCATGGTCTCCCTTCACTAATCCTTTTTCCCATAATTCCTTCTCAATACCGGGGGGGGGGCTGATTGGGAGGGAAAGGAAGGAAAATTTCCCTAAAGTAAGCATTTTTTTCTTAAAAGTTAATTATTTCTATTTGGAGTTTCCAACAGGCACACTACCCCCTACACTACCTTGTGCAGAGCCTATCACAGCCAAGCACTTTGCCACAGGTGGCAGAGAACCAATCCCTGCTGAAGAAACCTTCTCCGGACTCAGTTTCCTGATAAACCATGCCAAGAAAACCCCACATCCCTCCTGCTATCTCAGATGCTCCAGAAAATCTGTTTGGACACTGGGGACTCAGGATTCTTTATATTTTGAAAACTGTCTTATGGACACTTTTCATTGTTTTTGTCATTTTGTGTTCATTCAGTTATCTTTCAGAGAAGCTTTCTTAATAATATCAAAACAGGAAGTTGTGGAGAACCTGGAAGGCATTCCCTGGGTTAGGGAGACACAAGAAGCTTCCCTCAAAAGATACCCTATTCTGTTAGACCCCATTGGCTCCTACCCCTTGTTCCTGTGTCCCTCTGCCACCCCCTCCCTACTCCTGATTGGCTCTTATCTTGGTACTGCCCCGAGACCAGGTTCACCCCCAGGGTCCCTCCAGATAGAGAAAGTGCCGGGGACCCTGAACATCTTACCAGGTGGCTAAATTAAGCATCTGTGGATATTATGCAAAAGTCCTTTTTGCTTCCTTACCCTGGACTTTATTAGCAGGTATTTCAGCTGCTACAGTTTTTCATAGGTAAATGAAGGCTACAGCACATTCCTAAAAAGTTTTACACACCTGTTGAGGTTTGTCAAGTAGGAGTGTAGGAGTATACCTATTCAAAAGTAAAAGTTGTTTGGTGGCCTATTCCTAAATATTTTAGTTTTATTATAATTGTTTGCAGTTGGTCTTTCCTTTGGAAATAAATAATGATACACCACCTATTTACAGAAGATTTTAAAACTCCATATGTTATCTTCTAAATCTAGATTAATCTGTTAGTAGATTTGACTTGAAAATTTGTGATTGATTATTGTTGCAGTAAGTTCTGTCAGTCATATTACTTCTGACTGCAGTGCAAAATTATTTTATGTTACAATATGTGTATATATATTTATTCTCCCTTAAAAATGTGTAGTATATAGATGCATATAGCAGAAATAGCAACTGTCCTATACATTAGTTCTCACGAAATTTCAGAAAGGCTACTGTCATCTGGGATACTGCAAGCCAAATATGAGGTCGACCTATCCAAAAATTAAATAATTATTAAAAAACCTTAAATAATAAGCACATTTTAAACATTTTCAGACAAAATACTTTTCTCAAAACCATGTTAAATTAGATTTGATGTTTCTAGCATTGTTGCCAAGAACATATATCTGTGGTGCTGGAAAGATTGATTGGAAGTTTTTTGTTGCAAATATGAAACTCCATATCCCGACTTACTTATTCATAGCTCAATGTCTTTTCTTTTTAAGAAGCAATTTTTTTTTTATGGTCATTGCTGTTTACAGCTGTGTTATTTCTCTTTATTTCAAAACCTTAAAGGTCTTAGTCCTTAACATCTTTCTCCTGCAATTTGACAGCACTGAATCAATTTGGTTTGTTAGTTTATTTAAATAACAATCAAAATCAAAAAACCTACTGCAAAGATAACTTTTTTTCCCACTTTATTTTCCTCTGAAATTTTCATTTCAATCATACTAAATGAGGGTAATGCAATGAATTACTCACATGTAAATGCTAAATTCTAACAGTACACTAGCAATTTCCTTGTTTTCAGAGAAGAGATTTATTCTCAAAAAACAACAACAACATTCTATCAGAAGAATGCACCTAAGCCTGCAAAATTTTCTTAAAATTATCAGATCATTTGCAGTGCCATGCAGAGCATTTAAATACTATGCTCAGGGGCATTTTAGTTCATCTAGTTATAGTTCTACTTTTGCTTTCCATTTTGGATGAAACCAAATCAAATTTTTAAATTTATTTAATAACAGAGGGAGGCTTCATGCTTTAGGAAAGGGAAGACAGAGACAGTGAAGAAACCTTCCTCATTCTGAAGCAATGAGGGCCAGTGAGAGAGCTTACTGCTCTTGGAAACCTTAAGAAAACAAAGAGTCATCCTTCTTCTGGTGTGAACAGAGGTTAAAAGACAGGCTGGAACAAAGGAAATTCCATTTTGATATCAGAAATGTTTCACAGTGATGATACTGAAGCCCTCAAAGGGCATTGTCTAGAGAGATTGGGATCCCAACTCCTTTGAGTTACCAGATGAAGATCAGCCAGATGAAGGTCATGATATAAATTATCCCTGCTACTTATAGGTAGGTAGATGGTGTGACCAGATTTTTTTCTTACCTAAATTACTAAATGTAGAAAAAATATATATGCTTCATTTCCTGAAATCTGACTTCTCATTTTCAGGTGATTATCATATTGATCTAACACTATTTCCTCACACTATTTGATTTAATAAAGTCAATTTTCAGAACAGCTTTCACAGGAATAGGTACTAGCAACTTTTCCTTTGATTCTTTGCAGGGTACAGAACCAGAGACATTTCCTCAAAATACATGTTATTCTAGGGAATCCAGTTAAATCCCACATGAAAGTGAAAATAGAAAGTAATTAGCATATGTTTTTCTACTCATCCAACTCCCTAAAATTATATCCTTCCCAAAAGAGCTGTAGACAATAATTAGCTATCTAGTATTTAATGAATTTGTGTACTTGTGGTTTTAAAAAGTTAACTTCCATTTTCACTTTAGAATGTAAGTGCAGATTTCATTTAGCAGTGGTGTCTTTCTACATATAAACAGTGGTGCAGGTGCTTCAATATTTACTCACAATTACTATAACTTGACAAGACTGCAGTTCAAATGCAAGTAGGTATAAAACATAAAAAGCTGTAGTGTCAGAAATACCATGAGATGGGAAACTTTTTAAAAGCATGTGTATACTTCAGTCATGATTTTCTCTGGTTTTTTAGAAAAGTCCTATGGCTAAGCTATGACACTGACAAAATATACCCTCTGGGTCAAACATGAGAGAAATTAATTTAAGCACTAGTGGACATGGTAAACTTTGAGTAAAATAAGGCTTCATTCCTGTTGTTTGCAGTGATCACAGCTCTTGTGGGAAAATCATATATATGCAAAAACATGTGAAGTTCTGTCATAACATGTGATTTTTGTGAATGCCAGTGTGCAGATGTGTTATTGTATATTATATCCAAGCTTCTCTAGCTAAGAAATGCCAATTGACAGAATATCCACTGAAACTGGCTGTAATGAGACATTGTAGTAGAGCTTTCTGCCCCCTTGGTGCTCATTGAATGGCAATGGACGGGAGTTAAAACACAGTGAGTTTGTGAAAAGCCTTGATCAAGTGACACAGCTTGCAGTCTTTGAAACAGCTTCTGAGCAGCAGTTTATGAGTATGCATTGGAAAAAAGAATTTTTTTCAAAAGAATGTCATCAGGCACTAAAGCCAGGAGATGGAACTTTGTTCATATTTTTGGTCTTGATTCTGAAAATCCTTAATTCCAAATTCAAATGTGCATTTTTTAGCAAGGACGTTCCTCTTTTCAGTGCTGAAAATCTCCCATGAACTACCTCTTGGTCTGGGCTTTCTGTAGGAGTCATTGCTGTAATCACATTGCCTGTGAGTCAGCTGGTATGCTGGGTATTATCTCAAAGGGGAAAGGAAAAAATACCCAAATGTGGGTTAATTCTCAATGGCATAGTACAGTGACTTCCTTTTGTCATTTTTAAAGATAAAATACACGATTTTGTGCTGTAATGCACCATGATGCTTCTTTCAGATTCCAGTGCAGGAGGTACATTTTCTGCTTTCTCATACACTGAAAATTAACCCAACGCCAGTTGTCGGCTTCTAAACCCATGCTAATCAAGTTTATCCCTGAGGGACAAAAAAAAATCAATTTATTGCACCCAAACTATTATCAATTCTTCATCAATTATATAACATGGAGATAGGTGCTTTACACTCTCATAACTATTTCCTGGCCCCTAAAAATAAATTGTATTTTTACCTTTTTGTTCCCAGACAGTTCTCTGCTTTGTAATAAATTCTATTTGATTTTTTTTAATAAATCATCCTACCTTTTCTAATGAAAAATCATAATACATTCATTTTCCACAATTATTAACTTCACTTAGTATATGGTTAGCAACAACTTCACCCAATCATAGTAAGCAGTCCAAAAATATATTAAATGCATAGTAATGGTGATTTATTTACTATTGGGGGAGAAGCTATTTTTCTAAATGGAGAAGATATTTTTGTGTGCTTTAGTTTGGCTTTGGAGTCTTTGGTATTGCAGACAGGAAATGCAGTTGGGTGCAGTAGCAGCCACGTTTTAACACCTTCAAAATCCTAAATGCAATGCTGCTTAATAGGAAACTCTTCTCATACAGACTGTACTAAAATGTTGTGCTTGTCATTTTGTTCAAGTACCAATGCCCCTTTTCTTGGAGAGGAAGTTCCCAGCTCACATGTGTCAAATTATACATTTGCCTTTTCAATGTTAGGCCAAGCCTAAGTTTTTGGTCTGCCATTTCTTGCTCCCATAGATTTCAGATCAAATTACTCATGTTGCCTTCCTTCTGGCACATTATCATTATTGTGCTAATGTTATTTATCACTTTTGTGCCATGATAGTTCTTCATCTCCAGCAATTTTCAGATTTTCTTCTCTTACTTGGCTTCTTTTGAATTACCTCTTAGCAGCCTTTGTTTTCTTCTATTCATGCAGGTTTTTTCTTTCATGATATAGTTAGCCCTTAATATTTTATCTCATAATTCCTTCTATTACAAATGGTCATTTGAAACAAAAGAATGAGTGTCTGCTACTTTTCATGGGGTAAAGAATCACCATAACAGCTCTTCCACACAGCTACTGTTTAAGCTCTCTGGCTTAAGCTGAATGTATAGGTACAATCAATTAATCATATTTTTTTCTGGGTCCTCACAGACTTCCAGTAGATAAATGCAGCATATTAGGGAGCTTGAAGAAAATGCCATAAAGTTTAATGGCAAAGATTATTTGATCAACTCGATTAGTCTGTAATTACTAAAGTGAAAACCAACATGTGACTATGATAGTGATACAGTTAATGAATGACACTGTTGTGTGATTTTCATGGTTTAAAATCAGCCAGCAAGCTGATGAGCCCTATGAATTGATTGCTCACTCCCACACAGTGGGATGGGAGAGAATTAGGGAAGAATAAGAGCGAGAAAACTCTTGGGTTGAGATAAATACAATTTATTGTTAAAGCAAAAGCCACACACACAAGCAAAATAAAACCAGGAATTCTTTCACCGCTTCCCATGGGCAAACAGGTGAGGTGTTCAGCCCTCCCGTTCAAAGTAGGGCTACACATGAATCATGGTTAATGGGGAAGACAAACGCCATAGCTCTGAGAATTCCCATCTTCGTTCTTCTTTCCTCAGTTTCACATACTGAACACGTTACATTTGTGGAATATCCCTCTGGTTTTGACCAGCTGTCCTTCCTGTGTCTCCTCAGAGCTTCTTGTGTACTTCCTGCTGACTCAGTGGCAGTAAGAATTGCAGGAAACTACTTGGCCACATGTAAGCCCTGTGCAGCAATAACAGAAACATCTCTGCATTACAACACCATTCAGCATAAATCCAAAACATAGTAGCTACAGTGAAGAATATTAACTCTGCTTAAGCAAAAACTATAACAATGATGATATTAGTAGCACCATACCCTTACTGTAACAGTGTTCTATAAAAATAATGTCATTCAGCAGCAAAGAAAGGGTCTTCAAACATTGATGTGATTAATTCTGACACTAGGATTGACTATAATTATATTCTACTTCTGAACACTATTTTTGCACATAATCCTTCCAAACAGATTTTTTTCTTCTTTGACTGTTTTAGAATACTACTGTTGTGTTTTTATCTCTTAGTAAACAACAGAAGAACTTTACGTTAATCTCAGGATTTGAGAGGAAAGAGAAAGAAATTATTTTGAACAATAGGACCTGAAGCTAAACAATTTTTTTCTACACCACTCTCCCCTGGCATCATTGTAAAAACCAATGTCATCTTTGTTTAAAAATATAACTTGATTTTAGAAAAAGTCTTGAAATGGCATTTGTATATTATCTATTCTGTACCATTAAATTCAGTTTTGATCTCTAGGGTCTATTCTATTAAATATGACATGTTAAAAACAGCATCTTAACTTCACACCATACTAAATAACATCTTCCATTTTTCTGTGTATATACCTGTGTCTATTCTCAGCTGAAGATACTGAAATGTAGACACAGTTCATAACAAATGTCAGCAATCCTTTTTTCAATGTGGAAGAAGAATACAGGGAATAGAAGAAAGGGATATTTCAGGTGAGGTTTTCAGTGGTGTAGAAAACCTCCAGAAAGAATAATTTAAAGGATTCATCCCCAAAGGTAAAAAAAAAGGAATTAATAAGGTTAAAGAAATAAAACAAGTGGCAGAGCAATAATATTGTAAGAAAAGGGTAAAAATTTTGATGTAAATGTTTCAAGATCTGCTGACAAATTCAGGCTAGTAGTCAGTCTCAAAATAAAAGTCTTTGCTAGATAGAGGTCTGAACAGAAGGTGAGAGTCTTCCCTTTCCTTTGATCATCCTTTAAAGTGTGAAAAGGATAGCCTCTGGAAGATTAATCCTCCCAGAAAGAGATGAGAGAATAAACTGAAGATGGACTGAGAGGAAAAAACCAAGCCTGGGACAAAGCAATGGCAAGGCCATGCATGTATTTTAGGATTGCACATTGTAGCATATCTTCAGTAGGCTTTTGGACGTTGCTATCCTTGCATTGTCTGCTGACAGACTAGATAAGTCTAGGTAAGGAGTTGTGGGCATAGTGAGACAACACAGTGCAGAATAGAAGATGCAGAGGTAGGGGAGGAATGAGGATTTGTGGTCTTTCTTCTGACCCTCTAATGAAATATTTCCTGGATAGAGGTAAGAAACAGCCTTTAAGACTGTGTGGTGTCTTTTGGTTGCTGCAAACTACCTCATAAACTTCAGATTCATCTGAAAACTTAGAAGTCTTTCGCCTCTCTCCTATTATAGTATTTTCTTCACACACTACAGCAAAGTTTTCAGTGCCAAAGTAAAGTCATAAAAACCATCCAAATTCTCCAGAGGTTCAAAATAGCTGTTACCACTCTATCATAGACATATCTCTTCAAATTCACTGTTGTACCAATCTGAGCAAAGTCCTTAATGACCATTTCCGAAACCATACCACTGATTATCATAGTAAAAAAATATTTCAGTTATAAATATTTTATTTTAAAAGAAATTAGGTTTTCAATCCTCTTTCCTTCCATATCCTTCTTAGTCACGTAAGATGTCTCAATGCAGATAATATTTGGCAATAATACAATCGATGCATACTGAATATGCACTTTTCAATATTATATGTTATATCTAACATTATTGTTATTATTTTTTTCTCACATTTAAATTCGATTTTCTAAGAGACATTTAACCTAGCTTTAAGCATTCTTCACATATAAATTCATTTCTAGCTATTTAAATCTCAACTTCAAGCTGCTTCAGTAAATAGATTTCCTTAAGCGATTTTTTACTAACAAAAAATCAAGCTCCTAAAATTTGGTTGGTTTTGTTTTTAATCAATACATTATATTGTTTAATTAACACATTAAAAAACAAAACTAAAAAACCTAAACCAACCACATTAAAAAAAAAAAAAACTAACTAACAAATGGACTCCCTAAATCTAGATACAAAATATCTCTGGCTGTCAAAACATGGTGGAGAGATAAAACGTCATCTTATATTTGCAGTTACAAGGGAAAAGAAAAATTTGCATATTGTGTAACTGGATTTGGATTCTAAAAAACCTTGATTAAGCAAATGACCTAGTAATCTGATTCACAGAAAGAAAATATTCTGTCTGCTTGCTTGGGCATTTGCTACAGTGGGTGGAGGTAGATGAGAGTGGGTGCCAGAATTCAACATCCATTTTTAACCGGTACTGGGGTGTATTTGTGAAATGCAGAAAGTGGACATTCTTTTTAAAAGCAAGTTATGTGTATAAATTCCATAGTACCTTTGAATAAATCCCCACAGATAAAGAGAAGATTATGCATGGCCCTGAAAAGACAGGCAATTTTGCTAAACTACCCAATAAAATCCAAAAATGACAAAGAAAAAAGATCCTTAAATAAAATGGATATTCAGAGAAAAAAAACAAACAAACATATTTTCTTTAAAACAGTGTTACAATTTTTCATAAGACAAATGCCTTACTTGGCATATTTTGGAAAGAGCACCACTTCAGATTCCGAAAGTTAACTACTAGCAGAATAATGAAAGCTACAATTAAAATAGATTGGCAGAATGGGGATGGAGAACAAAATATGATGCTTAAAGTCTGGTTTTATTCACAAATATGCATAAATATAGTCTTTAGAGTTAAAATAATTGTTTTTGCATATTGCAATTAACCTAAATTAAGAACAAGTAAAATAAAAATAAGTGATTTAGGGCTACACCACTCAATTTGTTGCTATACTCAGTAACATGTATGTTCTCACAAGACTGTCTTCTAAGAAGAGGCAAATAAGGCTTATAAATAACTAGGGATACAGAAATACAATAATGAGTGATGTTTGCCTTTTAACTCTGTACAATGAAGACAAATGCCAAAACTGAGACTGCAGATACTCAAATGTTGTGTGCAAGTGCCTGACTGGATTTCTTCTGATGTCTTAAATTTATTTGCAGTCAATCAAAAAATTTCAAAAACATGAGTATAAGTTTTGAAGTCAGATCAGTATGGTGACCATAAATGCTGTGTTTCTTTACAAACATATGCTGTAAGTGATAACTTATATAAAAGTTATAGCCTACATAAAATATTATGGGACACTAATAGACAAATACAGGTAAAAAGGTAAAAAAGGGTAGTAAGTTTGAAACAGAACCCATAGAAAAGGATGAAAAATTAAATACTTAAAAGTGATCAGTCTGCCTAGGAATATTACAATTTAGCTGATTTTCTTAATATTTATGGATGCCAATAATACACAGAAATAAAAAGTAGATTAACAAACTATATGTAGTTTATGAATTTATTTCACCTCAGCCTTATTGCAAGATGTTTTCAGTCATTACAATATTCAAATCCACTATTTTTTTCAGGTAATCTGTGAATGTACATATAAAGATATTTCTCCTTGGGTTCAGGAGGTGCTTCTGGGTGAATAATGATTTGGAAAATGGATCATAGTTACAAATATATAATAAGAACTCAGGGCTTTGTAGCTTTGATTTTTAGAATACTCTCTGGTTTTATGTAAAAGCCCCACATGATAATCTGACAGACACTGAGAAATAAAGGATAAGTATGTCAGTATTAGAGCATTTGAAAAAAAAATCTTGTTTTTTTCTTAAAAGCTCTTTATCACTATTCTCAAAACCTTGTCTTGGTCTCATCAGACAACCTTCTTGTTTATATGATCAAAATTATATATTCAATATGCAATGATAGAGAAAAATAGTACATATATGTATAGAGAGAGAGAAAGAGAGAGAAAAAGAGAGAAAGAGAGAAAGAGAGTGTGAATGTCACAAATTCCCATTTGTTATTACTACATTCTCAATCAAATTCAATGAGTGTTTTTTGTTTTGGTTTTTTTTTTTGGTTTTTTTTTTTGTTTGTTTGTTTTGTTTTGTTTTGTTTTGTTTAAATGGGTCAGAGTTTTATTTCATTTGCTTTGGTTAATTTATTCACCATTTTTAGTATTATGTAGAAGAAGGAGGTAGTGTTAAAAGACTTTTCCAAAGGAGAGACTTTGCTTTGCATAAGTTGTCAAATGCTTGTCCTAAAAGACAAAGATAGGTTTTTGCTGTTGTTTGGATTTTACCTTTTTCCCAAAGCTTTTTGAGTGTTTACAGGTTACTTGCTTGATTCTTGTGATGTATGTCTGGATTGGGTTGTTTAGCTGGTTGGTGTGTTTTGTTTTCAGTCTTAGTCCAGAGTTGTTAAATTGAAAGAATGAAATCCATTTCTATGTATAGTACATCTGAAATAGAGAATTCTAGATAACTGGCTTTTATAGAAACTCCTTTAAAGAGGAGGAATTAAACAAGAAAATAGGTAAAATGAAGAGAAAAGCATACTCCTTGGAATTGCCTTAGGCAATGCCTCAATTCACACTGCTCTTGCAAATCTTTTGCCACCCATCAGAGGGTCTGTATAGCACAGTGGTCCCTTGAATCTTCAGGTCATTTTCCCACTGATACACCTTCCCTCCCTGTCCCTCACAAACACTTAAATAAAAAAAAAAAAGATAAATCTGATTTATTTCTGTTCAGGCAAGGACAGGAGATGGTCTCCAACTCAAAACTTTCACATGTGCATGGTAAGAGATGACATAATACTCTCAAAGCATATGAAAATGTCATGTAGGTCACTATTTCAAACCATTTCTGACAGCAGTCCTCATGAATCCCTTCTGTGAGTAAAATGGCCATGAGCCTGCTGGACACAAAGTGGTCAGGGATCCCAGCCTCCTCCATGTGGAAGTCACCTCCATCAAGGCTAGAAAAAGGGTGACAAGAAATGGGTGGGCCTCCCAGTGCCATGGGGACTGCTGTGTGAGCAACCATACCCTGAAAGCAGGAGAACTGAAAATCATACCTCTTCCCCATCTCAAGTTGCAAGGAGGATTTATGCATAACTATCTATGCAGGTAGCCCCCAGCACAGGGAATAACGTGCTCTGACTCCATGATTTCAGAAGGCTGAACAAATGCTTTATTAAGCTATACCATATTACACAAATACTATACTAAATTACATACTAAAAAGATACTATACCAAAGAATACTCAAGAAAAACCCGTGACTGCCTGCAGACAGCCAGGACACAGCTTTGACCCAATTGGTCAAGGAATCAAAACAACCTTCACCAGTGTCCAATTAACAAATCACTTTGCGTAAACAATCTCCATAACACGTGCCATATGTGTGGAACAACAGGAGCAGCAAGTAGTGATAAGAATTTTTTTCTCTTCTTCTCTGAGGTTCTCACTGCCTTCCCTAGGAAAAATCCTTGGAGAACTTGTGCCTACTGCTCTCTGTGAAGAGAGCTGTGGCCAGACATAACCACAGCAAGTTCTTCACATCCTGGAGCATCTAATTGTGAAATGTTTCATGTGTTCAGAAGAGAACATATGGATAGGCCCAAACACATGAACACAAAGGATCACCTGGTCCACAGGAACACTTGCAGAAGCCAGATTAATATGACATCTTAGGTACTGATTTTTCAGAACACTTGAAACACCTTTTTGCTTGTAATTTCTTATGGTTTTTTTTTTTCATTCTAAAAGATGGTGGAATGACTGAGTTCTGATGGGTACCTTTGGAGACCATCTAGGCCAGCTCCCTGCTCACACCAGGGCTGTTCAGATAAGTTTGCTCCAAATTCTATCCTGTCCAGTCTGAGTATTTCCAGACATGGAGGTGCCACATTATCCCTGGGAAAACTATGGTAAATATAGAATAATAAAACAATAGACTTATTAAGGTTGGAAACAGTCTCCAAGATCATCAAGTCCAACCTGTGACCAAACACAAGCACATCAATTAAAGTACAGATCTAGGTGCAACATGTAGTGATTCCTTGAACACTTACAAGGGTGGTGACTCCACCAGCTCCTTAAGCAGTACTTTACAGCACCTGAAAACTCTTCCTATGAAGAAATTCTTCTTGATGTCCAACCTGAACCTGCCCTGGCTTGAGATCATTTCCTCTGGTCCTGTCACCAGTTGTCTGGGTGAAGAGGCCAGCCCCCTCTTTGCTGCAATCACCTTTTAAGTGGCTGTTGAGATTGATAAGATCATCCTCTGAGCCTTCTCCAGGCCAAACACCCCCAATTCCCACAGCTTCTCTTCAAAGCTTTGTTTTGAAATTGAAATAAATTACAGAGCTTTGGTACTTATTTATCTAAAAAGGAAAAAATATCATTAAAAATTAAAAAGGTTTTTCCCTTGAAACACTTAAATGGAATATAACTATAACATAAGCTGACTGCAATGAAAACATTGCAACTATGTTGTCCAGCTAGATGGACCCTTGATCTGACTCTATTATAAATGCTTCAGGTTAAAGTAGAGGTCTTCTACTTTTCATAAAGGTAGGTCAGATTTCAAAGGTGGAAATGCACCTAAAAATGAAAATAAACATCTGTTTGTCTTTTTAAAAGTACTTAGATCAAAACACTTGGTAATGTGAAAAAATATTACATGTAATCTTAAATATAACCCTCACGATGTGAGAAGTCAGAGTAATCTCAGTCAGCCACAAGACAAGAGTCCATTAGGATATGTTTTGTGATTATATTGATGGACTGAGAGCGTTTTCCTGCTTCCAGTGTCCTAATACATCACAGCTATCACTGGATACTAAAGAGCTGGACAAATGGCTTCTGCAGGAAGGAGATCCATGTGCTCCAGTCCTTATGAAATAAGGCAAAAGCCCGGGACTCCTGAGGGTGTATCACCTGGACATGTTAGATAAGTCCTGGAAGTAAATGAAAAGTTTTTAGAGAATGATTCTGTTACAAGGATCAAAGTACAGGGAAGACAGTTAACTGACAAGTGAATTTTAATTTTTATAATCTAGTTTTTTGTAAGTCCTTTTGTAATATTGTTTAAGCATTACTATCATTTGAGCAACCTTGCAGATCATGATTTTACATCTAAATTGACCAACAGCAGTTAGAAAGGTATGAGATCAGTAGAAGATCCTCACAACAGGTGTGACTCTCTTTATTTTGCTTTGTTTACTTTGAATTTGATGTTAAACTTGCTCCCTGAAGCTGAAATATACCCAGTTAGTATTTCAAGATGTTGAGACTCACATCCATAAAACTTAGATGGACAAAATATTTTTCCCACCTTGAGGGTTGTAAGATCATAGTGCTGCAATTTGTTGTTTCCTCTGCAAAGAGCAGCCTAGCAGCAATTATTTTATAGTTCTGCAAGTCACTTTCTGAACAGAAGATGAAAGCAGGGAAATCCTGTTCATATAATATTGTAAAAAATTACTTTGCATGTTAGAGTTCTGCAAAGGGACAATATTTCTTCCTCTGAGATGTACCATTTTACTATCTATGCTTTTATGCTAAGGATTTTCAATTTTTTTAGTAAGTCAAAACCACTAAAACAAATTCAAAAAGAAAATCAGCAGCATGGTGAACAGAACTTTCTGCCTTGTTTCAGCTGGATGTTTTTTGCAAGGTTCTATGAGGTAGCTCCTTAATATTGTGGTAATATTTTTTTCTTTAAAATATACATATAAAGAAAAATACCTATTAGAACTTTTAGACAGGTTATAAAACTTTCCACACACCCTCCAGATGCATAATTTGTACACACACAGATGCATTTATCCCATGAACCTGACCTATTACTCCCATATTCAGGACAGATTGAAAGGACACAAGGCTTTATTTTGTGGGGTTTGGGCTTTTTTTGTTTATTTGTTTGTTTTGTTTTGTTTTCTTATTTTTATTTGGGTTTTTTTTTTAGTTCACACCTCTTAAATTTTTCTTATTGTCACAAAATTAGTTTCTGAGGAAGTAGGGACCACTTATAATTAAGACTATATTCACTGATTAAACTAAACACAAAATCCCCACAAAAACCCCAACTCACAAACCTGTATTTATTTACCTTTCAGTTGAGCTTACTCAGGGAGAAAAGTGAATACTGAGATTGTCTGGTTCTTCTTAACTGAACTATTTGTTCCTCCATCTGTTTAGTTTTTTTGGGGGGATTTTTCCCCTTCCCAATGTGCTTTCTTGCTTCGCCTTTGGTGTCTTCAAATAGCTATTGAAGTGTTTCTATTAATAATTACAACGTACTCGGCCTTGTCAGATTGGCCTTGAGTTGTCTAGTTCTGTTTCTCAGTTAATTCAGAAAAATGATTTTTATAAAATAACAGTTCTAAAAACACATTATAACTTTTGTGAGTGTTTATAAAGACATTTTTACTTTTCACTAAGAAGTAATTGGAGAAATCAAACAATTTCCTCTCAAGTCAAAATGAGTAGCAACTTAAACAGATTTATTTTGGTCTACTCAAACTATGGCAAAAATTGTACAATTACCTAGTTAATTTCTGTTAATATTTTAAAAAATGCAAAATTAAGAATTACATTTTGCTATAATGTCTACTTGGAATTAATATAAAGACCTTTTGGTAAAAATCTTGAATCAATAATTAGTTGAAAGTAAAAATAAAAGATGGGATTCTAATCACATGCCATGGCAATTAGAAAATAAATGTACTCTGTCAGGAAAACAGAATATATCCCACACTGCAGTTGTGCAATCAAACTGGGAGAGTGCCTGAAAGTAAGACTTATATTTTGTGCCTCGTTTAATACACACTGAAAGCATCTTTTATTACTTGGGCACCTCTCCTGTGACACACTGCCTGACTAAAGAAAATTGTTTAGGATTTTCTGGCTTATCAGGGCTGAGTTATTCCTCTGTCCAGCAAAGCGGAGATTAGAAAACTTTTGATGGAGCCAATGAGTCTGTGTTGGCAACTCTGTTCTGAGCTGAGACTGTAGCCTGAGGTTGCTAGGGCAGCCTCACAGGGACATGACCACCAGCACAAAGGCAGCACAGTGCTGGAGTACTTTTTGTCACTGTAACTTACCTTTCATATTTCTTGTTCATCCAGCTCTCTTTAGGCCAGCTTTGCCACTGGGGTAGGAGCTTATGAGAAACAGCCACATCTTTTTCCTCTATACTCCCTGTCTGTGCTCTCTTATGAGAGCATTGCTTGAACAATAGCACAGTCAACTTCAGAAAGAGAATGCAAAGTTGCAAAACAAAAAAGTTTCTGAACAAATAATAGTACTCCAGTGCATGACAGAAGTAGTAATGAATTTATTTAAAGGACTGGAAAGTATTACCTTGAATTTTTCAGTCATTTGCCTTCTCACACTTAAGGGCTCTCTCTGCTAAGAGGAAATCATGTGTTTCAGGAGGAAAGAAATGGCATTCCCTGATGTTTTTATTTAAGTAACCTGCGGATTTCTCTAACCTATGCTAGGCTGACTATAGTTACTAAGGAACCACCTGTCATGTGTAGATAGCTGGAGCAAAATACACACAGATTTTTCCTTTTGATTAAGAGGGAACTACAAATTGTGTTGAAATATCATCCAGTTACTTCTGTTCTCTGTTTTTTTGATCACACAAGAAATACAAGGTTTTCTTCCTCTCTCTTTTTAAAATATATGCGCACACACACATATAAATGTACCATAATGATACAAAAAAAACCCCGTATAGTTCAGTAGACTGTTCTTTTTTTCTTGAACACTTAATAACACTAACCAATACCGAAACTTGAGCCACGGTGACTTCAAATTAGCACCAAATTACAATTTCAAATAGAAGCAGTCACTTCAGGCATCTGACAGAAAATTCAAGAAAGATGAATTATATTTGCAAGAAGTATTACGTGCAGAACAGCAATTATTAAAATCCTTAGTACTTATGCATAGCCAGTCAAATTATCTGACAGGCTGAAAAACTTCTGTCATATTCTTTTATATAAAATCTTCCAAAGCACTGAAACTCATTTCAGAATAGCTTGGCAAGTATAAATAATGGATTACAGTGGGCAAAATCTGATTTCTCAAATCAACATGACAAAGTCAGGTTTTCTTCATCAGACATAATAGAAGTTTCTAGTTTCAAAGTCTGTTTTTAAAATAGTAAAGGACAATGAACTAATAGCGAAAATATGTCTTATTTGAAAGCTAGATGACTGATATAGGGATTCTCTCATAGGTCCAGCATTGCAGTTTGTTATAAAATAATAAAAAAGCTGTATTGGTCCTCCAAGCTCAAATTAATAAACCAAAAACCAATATTTTGCCCCAAAATTCTTGATTACAATGGTGGATAGCCTCATCCAAGAGCCCAGAAAGGAGTTACAGCCTCTTATGCCTGTTCACATGTTTGTATAATAATTTTTTTAATGAATTTATTTTTTGGGGAATATAAGACTCTACACAGCATACTAAAGCAATGATTCAGAGTTTTTAGGCATGGCCTAATAATAGTCAAATAAGTAGACCACTCATTATGCATAACTCAAAAACCAATCCATATTAAAAATCAAGATCTTGAACTGTGACATTCTTGGGAAGAAGTAAGCGAAATGGAAGTAAAAAACAGTGAAGGAGTAAATTAGCCAGATTTCTACAAATCACACACAAGATCAAGTGAGCTCTACAAAGGAAGTTTCTGCCCGAGGAGGGACTGGTAAGTTCTTTCAACAGGCGCACAACTCTTGCCATGGAAAATTACTCCACTGTTAGAAGAAAACAGAAACCTTTTCTGGAAGCTGTTCAATACAGTCTATTTTGTAAATTTAATAAATAAAATTGTAAAACCTTTATCTTAATAAATATTCAAAAAATGTTAAGCAGCAAAATGGACAGTTTAAAAAGCCCAAAAAAACCCCCTAAAATCCTTTTTTGTATTCAATTTATTGGTAGAGCCCAACCTTAACATTAAAATATTATTATAAGTCAATGAAAACACTAGTCAAAAAATAGACCCAAAAGTTGTTTTCAGCTGAATTAAATTAAATACCTAACTAAAACAAATTATCAAAAACACCCTGCTGGTAAAATGGCTTTTCCTTCTAAACCCACAGCCTGAGATTTCTATCCTTCCAATTTAATTAAAAGGACAGAAAGTTATTTTTTCACATGATTTTTGATGATAAAAGAGATTCATTAAATATTATATCGCCCCATGCAGGGTCCATATCTAGGAGTGCAAGTGCCTGAGGACCTGGAAATAAAGAGATGAAGACACATAAATTTAATGCTGAAACAACAAGTTTCTGGTATGTTTTTCTGAAAGAAAAGGATTCTCTGAAGTAGATGCAGACTGCATGAAGACCTACACATTAGAAAATAATTGATTTTTTTTTTTCCAGTAGCTAACTCACTACTTAATTTATATATTTTACATCAATAGGGGCCTAGAGAAGGCAGCGCTCCTCTCCTTTTGTATAATTGGCTTTCTGAATCCCATCTGAACCCCACAGGTGGGCACGCCATTGGCAGTGGTGACAGGGATCCAGTGTCCTGAAGAGGGTGTGCTGGTTTATGGGGTAGGGATGACCATTTGAAGATAACTGTTACCTGAAAACCTGCTATGCTAGCAACATGAACAAATACAGATTTTTCAGACATTCTCTGACAAAACAGTTCTGCTTCAGCCTTTGTTTCTGAATCGTGGACATCTCCATGATTTCTGAATTGTGGACAGCTCTATGCCCAATTCCTCTGCCAGCAGACAATGCTTTTTTCTTGTGTTTCTTACATGCTCTGAGGTGACTTTTCAGACACTTTGGTGTCTTTACAGGAGAAATATACTTCCTGACATGCTGGACCACACAGGAGTTCTGGAGCTGTTGCAGTTTAAATCATTTAAAGCACAATTTGGTATATTACATTGACATATTAGATAAAAACAGCCATCTGTCTCTCCATTAGCTCTTCTAACACTGGCTTATTTTCTACAATTTCTTTTATCAGTTTTCTAATTTGTTTATTTTCTTTCATCATATAAGTATATGTACATATTTCCTGAAAATGTTTGCTGGGAGATGGATTTTTTTAAATTGTGAATAAGGAATATTTTTTGTTCTACAATTTGAAAAACTCAGTGTGTTGATATGCAAATATATTACATTATAAAAAGCAAGTTGGTGAAATTATTCTTTAAGGAAATAGCACATGTTAAACTTCATTATAACTTTCTTTCACAAAAAGAAATAGAAAATTATATGCTGATTTTCTTTCCAAGTTATTTCATTATGTTCCACGCAGCAGAGAAAATTTCTCTTTTCAAACCTGTACAGAGGATCTTGATTCCTATGTTACATTCATATTGCTTCAATGCAAATCTTGATTAAACTTTATGAGAATATTGAAATTCAATACACACTTCCTTCCAACCATGTCCACTCGTTGATATAAATTGTATTTGGAAGTTAAACTGTGTTACTACATCATCTGACCTAAACCTTCAGTGTCTGAAAGAAAGACATCATATTGAAAACCACCCAGTTATTCTGACTTCTTTATTAGTAACTTATAAGTAAGAGTATTTCTCAGCTGGAGCTCACTACATTAGACAAGCTATTACAGTCCTCTGTGATTGTGCATAACCTTTTCCACACGCAATGCTGTGAGCCAGTAACAAAGGGCATGCCAAGTACCTAAAACCTCAAAACCAGTTTAAAATCATAGTGATCCTAAGTCTTAGGTAATAAAATCCTCCACACGTGTTTATACATGTGCTGATGGGCACAATGGGCAGATCTCTTGCAGCAAGTGCAGAGTCATTGCATTGCATGTCTTCATGTTGACATGCCAGTGAAATTTCTCTGCCTGCCTTTGTACCAGTGTTACAGCCTACCTAGCTGCACATCCAAGGGAACAGCAATCTCAGACGCTGTGGGATTCAGACTGGCTGCGACTGTCAAACAAATATTTAAATACACACTGTTACTCAGCACTAATGTTTTGGACAACCCAAAGAGTTGCACATGGTGCAGTGAGCTGGAAGAGCTTCTTCTGGCATGTGAAAGTCCTCCCCAACCCTGACAGCCCTTCTAGCAAGCCCACGTACACAAGAAACATGAACATCACTCTGTGTGACAGGGTTGCCAAAACATTATTATCATTTTGAATCTAGCCTCTCCATTACCTTGCTCTCAGTCTTTTCATGTGAGTAAAAATAATAAAAACAAACTTTTTTCCCTTTTGTAGAAGTGCAAATGTGTCAGATGTAACAAAGGAAAGACTGAGGAGGAGGAGGAAGATCTTCTGCGACACATACTGCCAGCCCCAGAACCTTGGGACTTACTTCCATAAGAGGTCATTGGGATTATAACTAATGACACTGAAAAAGGATTTTGCATTCACATGTAAATCAAGAACACAGACTAATGCTTTTGATAGGATAAAATGTAAATCTCTATACCTCAGAGCATAAGCCAGTCGTTGCCACTTCTATCAGGGAAAACAAGAAAGTCCGCCAGCAGCCAGGTTGGCAGTTTGCTGTGCCTTCCTCTGGAGAATCTGTCACTGTCAGGCTCATGCCTCAGTGCCAGACGGAGCACTGACCTGATCCAGAGAGGCAATTTCTTCCTTTTGATTCTTCCTCTGTTTGGACATAACAAGGTCTCTGATCCTGTTTGGTAAAATCACTCTCTTGTTAAATTTAACTAAGTGTTCATTAAACTGTAATACAGTGTCATTCTAATGTTGCCAAAATCTGCTTGTACCCAAATTTATATTTAGGCCCCTAGAGATGTTCAGCTGATTACACATTCTTTGGAGACACAACCTTTGTTCTGTTTTTTCTGCTTGAGGGTTTTTAGCTTTGCTGACAAGCCAGAAATTCTCCCTGTTCAATCTTACATTCACTTGCACAAATCATGCGACAACATTTCCATCTTGGAGAGGGGACTGCACTGGCTCCAGAATCACTGTCAGCAGAGGCCTCTGCCTCCAGGAACAGCCACACAGGTGCTTCATAGTTGCTCTATCCTAGGTCCCACAAACACATGGTGCTAGGTAAACCTGCAAGCATAATGTTATTTTATTACAGGTATTGATATAATGAACCAAATTCTGAGCTGCTGTAAATTGATACCCATCTAACTACACAGCCATTTCTGGAAAACCACATCCAGACAACCAGATGGGTGCAAATATGCAAAATTTTACATCTTGATGTGTATTAAGTAGCCCTATTTTCTATTTAGCTAGCAAAAGTAGACCTTGAAAATAATTTCATGCAGAACGCTCTTGTCACTGGGAGAACTCATTAAAAAATATTTTTTTCACCATATTTACTTCTAGAGTTTTTTCCATTTTAGTACTTTTTAGTAGTCTTAAAGTCCAGAAACATAATTTTTTATTCTTTTTGAAAGTAGTTGATGAAGGTGAAACTGCTCTTCATTATAATGTTAGCGATTAGATATTTACTGGGTAAATATTTAAATGTTAACAGCCCAAAAAGAGTAATCTAGGAACATAATATTTCTATCTGCTCTTTCCACCAAGAAACATTATACTTTCCACTAGAACATTATGCTAACTTACAAAATCCTAATAAGAGATGACAACTATATTCTGTTAGACTTTAAGGCTAAAAAGCTGAAAATTAAACTCAGGGTTTTAACCTTTATCAACTGTGAACCCATCTGCTACTTTTATGTGTCCTGCAAAGAGCAGGACAGTAGTATCAATCTATTTTCAAAATAATATTAAGTGGAAAGGGACAAAAGCAAATCTTAGCTGGGTTAAGCAATTGAAAGAATGTAAGGAAATAATAAAATACTTAACGTAGAATAAACATTATCAATAAACAGCATTCAAGTTTCATATGGCAGTAATTCTTAGATACTTACAAAGAAAATTTTATACCTAGATATTAAAGACTTCCTAAAACCTCAGCAAGAAGTTTTAAAATAAATTAAAAGAGGTGGTCTTTATTATTTGACAGCTATATTAATATGCAAGTAAAGGTTGGCATTCAGGTACCTAAACACTAGTGGGTTATTTGAGATGCTCTACTACAATCAGCCTGGTCCCTCGTAAGCCATCCTTTATCATACTGCCCCATGAGTCTCAGACCTTGCTAGCTCAGACAGCTAAATTTTATCCACAGGTCACTATGATAAACTCCTTATCACTATCCATTTTAATTTCTGAGATCTTTTTGTGGTTTTATTCTACCATCACGTATATTCAGAGTTTGTTGGTCATTGAATAAGGACTAGTAATTAAATGAAAAAATACACTGTAAGAGAAATAAATCTTGTCCATTGTGATCAATCAAATCAAACAGGGCTGGTGTAGTTTTTATTTTATATAGTGGTCAGAGCTTCTTTAATCAAAGAAATGGTACTGTTTTGAAGTACTTCAGCATTCCAGGGACTAAGATCATTCCATGGTTCTTCCACTGTGCCTCTTCTTCTACCTTTAAGGATTTCACAGAAGAACATGTTATATATTTCAATTAGAGGGTGACAAAGCTGTTGCTTAGATCTCTCCTGGGAAGATTTATGGAGGTAGTAAAAATGAAGGAAACAGTAATATTGTTGGACATGGATACTGTTAACAGAAGTAAGGGGCCAGGGGCCAGAGGAACACCTTCAGACTGGATTTTTAGCTACAGAAAAATTACTGTAGTTATTAGCATGTGGAGAAATCAACCACTGACAGCACTGTAATTTCTCTTTAATGCTCAAAAGTTGCCTTGAGAATTCAGTAAACTGTGAGTGAAATATACATCAGTTTTTCTGTTAGTGAATTGTATATCAGTGCTAAATTCTGTTACAGATATAAGGGCTTCTAGGACCTAGGAAATGCAGATAGACATAATGTTACATAGACATAATGTATAAAGTGGCATAAGTTTATGGAATAAGTTCTGAAATTGACAGGTAAAAAAGAAATGCTGCTGTTCTCACGCGAGTCATTTCACGTAACAAGCTTCAAGGCCATTGGATAATTGAGTTGTCACTGTGCTAACTTACTATTTATTACCCATTCCCAGAAAAGAGTTGATGCAGCAGACTGTGTACTTAGTGACAGGCAAAGTTGGAAAATGGTATAGAGACCTGGCTTGTGGCCTTGTTCTCCTCTGGCCACAGTTGGGTATACCCACATGTGAGAGAAAAATAAATTTAAAAAATTGATTTAAACGGTATTTTTGAGAAGTTTGAGCACAAGATCAAAGATTGTGCTGTTTCCGCTTTATCCTATATCCAATATGACCCATAAAACTACACATTACTTCTGGGCCAGTTACATAAAGATGTTTCAAGGATGAAAAACCCCAAAAGGGTAACATTGGTAAAAATTCATATAACCCATTACTGAGCAGTAGTGGTATAACACTGGTAAATATGACAAAATTATAACATTCAGCTGTTTATAGGATGTCAGCAATGATCTGTTTCTTAAGGAAACCATTAAACACTTTTTTCTTTCTACACTTAATTTATGTAGTAAAATTTCTACCAAATTTCAGGTCTCAATTTTGGAGAATGCATTCAACAGTTCAGAAATCCCAAGCTACCTTTATTTCCTACTTTCTGTAGAACTCATTGTCATGTCTGCTTATAGACAGATTATACAGACTGTATATTATGTTTTCTTTGATAGTTATATTTATATTTTCATTTTCAGATGAATAGTGTATTTTGAAAGGAAATTGACTTGCAGTTTTTTATATCAGAGTCTTCAGGGTGATTTCCTTTTTCTCCTTTTGCAGATTGTCTTTTTCTGGTTTTGTACTTTAAAGAGGAGTTTTGGCATATGTCAGACTGTGGAAAATATGCTTGGAGAAGTCAAGGAAATTTGAGGAGGGGTAATTTTTGAATTTTAATTAGTGACTCATAAAAGTCTTTACTTCTGATGACATCAAAACCAGATCTGGAATAAAGTCACTAGGTTTGGCAGATGTGGGTCACAAAGCAGTTGATTGAAAGATTATGATCCTGGTACACGTTTTGGTTCTTCCCTAAAATTGACCCTTATCTTTAAACTATAGGAACTGTTAGTAGCAATAACACAGTAAGCAGGTAAGAGAAAGCCACATTTCTGTATCACCCGACCAGATTGCTTTCCTGGCTCTAAAGCCAGTTTTTACGGCCAGAGGTACTCCATGTCCAGCACCATTGTACCTTTTTCACTTCTGGATCTTCTTTTTCAGCTTACTACTACCTCAGATTCAGATCCTCTACTTCTGAGCAGACTGTTAAATCAGCAGTTGAATGAATCACTGAAACATCACTGAAAGGAGATTTTATTAAGAAGATAATTATCTGTATTTTAAAGGATTCTGGTGATTTAAATTTTCTAGGGACACATTATACATTATTCCAATCCGAAAAGAGGTATGAATAGGCGAGACTGTATTTGCATTAAAAGAGCCTTGAACCATAAGAAAAAAGATGGGTTTCAAAACTTAGAAACCTAGAATTAAGACAGTTTTGGAAAAGAATTCTAAACTATTTGCTTTCACCATATATGCATTGATGTCTGTTTTTAAGACTAGAGATTTCCTGAACAGCTTTGCCTTTTCATTATTTTCTGTGTGATAGACAGCATTAAAGGCTTGCCAGATGTTGATTTGCAATTTTAAATAACTACCAAATAAATCACAGGATTATTATTTTTTTCAAGGTTTAAGTACAGACATGACATTTCAAATGGTGAAATTGTCATTATATATGAAGTTCTTAAAATTAAATAATTCAGCCTTTGAATATGCTGTGCTGCACCACATTGCACCAGTTACTTATTTAAAGGGCTGTCAGTGTTACAGATATAGGTGTAGATTATTAGACCTAGATGTCAAAGGTATAAAGCAGGAGCAAACTGACAATCATTAAATCTGCAGGTATGATGAAATATGGAATTAACCTAGTAGAAAAATAAATTACAAGAAACTGTATGACCTTTTCAAGAATGTTATTTTTTTGTATACCTGAATGAATAAATTTTTGCATTATAAATTCAAAGAACATTTATATTTAGCATTGCATTTACACCATATTGAAAGTGAAATTTGGATCTAGACAGAGGCTAAAAATAATGATTTTTGAAATTTATTAGGTTAACCTGAAACATAATATCTTTCGCAACCTTGTCTGGCCCTAATCCTTTCTCATCTACAATAAAGGATTAATAAATGTCAGATAAGCATTCTTTTAAACAACCTGAATACATTTGAAAATATCTAAGACCATTGTCTATATATTTCAAGGGAAAAAAAGTGCCAGCCACTGGCAGAAAGGAAAGGAAGAGCATTTAAACACATTTTCCTTTTTCCGCCTCAGCTTTTTGTAGCATTAGTGAATAATACGACTATGATTTAGGCTAATAGTCTAGTCAACCCCAGGAGACAAGGCCTTAAAGTTTGGAGGACATTTATACACAGGGCTGCAAAAATCCATTTAACTCTGCATATTTTTCTTCACTATGAAATGTCAATCCTTCTTGTGATAATGGCAACAGAAATAATTTATTCCTGCTTTAAGGAAAATTGTAACATTGTCTATTACAATACCACAGTATATTGTATGCGCAATGCACTATATAGAATTATAACATTACTGAGTAGTGTATCTATATATATAATCATCTACTATATATATAACACAGTAGCCCATTATCTATGTAATATATAGTAGATGATACAATATTTTGCTATAAATATGTAGCTTTATGTTGCATACTGAAAGACACTTTCAAGTGTCTGAGGAATATTAGGGAAGAAGGAATGGGAAGCTTCAGTAGTGCTGATTACACCACCTAGCTCAGGTTATTTTCTGTTGCTCAGGGCTGACTTAAGCCATGTGTCTAAATGTATTTGCAAGGAAGTTGAATAAATTAACCTTGGCCACTTATAGGATATTCTTTGTTTAACCCAGAAAATATCTCATCTCTGGGAATGGAACAATTAACATTTGCAATTGGGATGGATTGTGTGCCAAGCTGTATTCTTTCTTCTTTTGAGTTTTATTTGCCCTCTCAGACTCATATTTTCTTCTCCATTTTTCTGTCTATTGCTTTGCCCCCTGACTTCACCATACGAACAGTTTTGCTAAGGGGCAGCAAATCATGAACAAAAATATTTTCTTTCCAGTTTACATTTAAGTTGCTACATACTCTTTATCAAGAATCAATTTGTTCGGCCTTTGACTTCTAGCTCTCACTTAAGATTTTACGGTATCTCCTCTTTAATTTAGAAGCAGCAAAATGGATCCTCTATAGACAAATGAAGTCTATGTATTTCCAGATTCACAGCTGCAAACTAGAAGGACTTTTTAATGCATTGTATAGGTGACTTTGAGTCCTTGATTAAAATTTATCCTGGATATCTTTCTTTTCAGTCTTTGGTACAGCCAGGAAATTTGTCTGGAGTACAGAGCCAGGAAATAGCAATATTGCTGCTTGCAAGGGACATTTTTTATTATTCAGGTTTGCTGAGAAAGATATTTTCAATATTAGTATCTCTTCTTATAGTATTAAGCATTATAATCTATTTTTCCTTCTGACCCATGGTAGCTCAGCAAGGTATATTTTTTTTACTACTGCCTGGGAGGTTTGTAAACTATACACCATGAAACTGGAAACAAGCTAATCCTAAATCTGATTAATTTTGACTGAAATACATACACATTTGCCACTATGTGTTTGTAACATGAACTTTGACTCAGAATTAACATACAGTATATCCACCCTAGTGTTTATTATGAATGTATTTTCTCTCTACCAAATGTAGAAAGGTTAGAGACAAGGACAAGGACACATTACTGACTTGCAAGCACATCTCAGGTGTGTTCTTTACCTGTTCTCTGTTTATTCTGGCCCTCAATAGACTTAGTCTGTGCGCTGGATTCTTTATTTGTGTCATCACAAGACAAATCCATTCTTACTTGGTTACAAAGAAAATCTCAGTGCTTATCTCTAAATATCACATCACCAGTGAAGTTTGCAATTTTTTGAAACATTATCTTTCAACATAATGAAGGATGAGCTTTCAAAGCACACCTCAGATTTTGCAAGTAGAGCAAGAGAAAATTAGTAGAAGTGGAAATTTTTAGAGACATCCATCCTACATGTAAAATTAAAATACCTACCCTAGGAAGTAGCAGTATCTGAAAGGCTATCTTTAAATTATTTTTTCCTCCCTGCAGGCAGCCCAGTGACCTCTGTTTTTACTTACAAGGTCTGCTCTGGGGCAGTGAATGACACTACTGATAACAGGGAAAAGGTTCTGACTGCAAGCAAGTGAAACAGTAAACTGAACTCCTACCTTTATCATCTCCCTCTGGTCTTGCACCATGGCATGCTTCTTTGGCTTTTGCTCCTGTATATTTTAAATCTGAGGAACAGTACTGAGAAAAACACATTTTTGGTGCCATTATTTATGAGAATGCTTGCAGCACATGCTGTACTGCTAACAACAGAAGCCCTACAAACTATGCTGCCATAGTTTTACCTTGACTGTTATCTAGCTCTTGCTGCAATAAACCAATTCTAAATGAAAATTAAATATTACAATCATGTCATTACTATAATGTTTTATGTCTTTGTGCTACAAGTAGTCCCAGACTGTTGATATTCCTTCACAGAACAGTCACTATCTGTTTTTACATGTAGGCTTTTTCCAACTTAACCTCATAAGCTGTTTTCTACAGTTTCATTCTCTATAAGAAACACATAAGAATCCTAATGGTATTAAGAAACTTGAAATTTCATTAGAACTCACACTGAGTGCTACAGGGAAGGAATTCATTTCTCAAAAAAAGCCCTCTTTTTTAGGGCGTAAGTGTGAGGCAAGGATGGATTTCCTTTTTAACTTATTGAAAATTACAAATCAACATACCTGTTGTAATAAAAAATAATTTTAAGTGATGAAACTGAAAGTATCTTGCCTTTGATGTAGTGAAAATAAGGAAAAATAAAAACAGAGCAGGGGTAAGAAACAAGATTACTTGAATTGTTTTACGTAACATGCATATTTATAATATATATCAAATTTCTACATCTCTGGGTTGGTGAGGTCATGAAGAAACTTTGGCAATTAAATCCTAAAGACAGACAACTTTAGCTTTTTATAATTTTCAAGTTTTTTTTGAAGTTGTGAACTCTTGACCTTCTTTAGACAAACCTAGGAGGGAGTTACATTTTTATTTCACTCTGTCTGTAATGTTAGTACTAGTTTGTATGGCCTCTTACACTAACTTTTCCGTAAAAATCCTCAAAATAAATTTTTTGACTGTGTCTACACTGATTCACAAACTACAAAATTTTCTTTGACATTTTCTGGTGCAACACAGGTTATCTTGTGCATGTGCCTGAATGTCCATCTGTCGCGGTCCATCCCAGTGAACGGGTAACATGGTGATTTTTTGGTGCAAAATAACCGACAAAGGCACAGGGGATTTACAGTAACAAATCAAGAAATGCAGTTTTATTGAAGTAACCACATTAAAAATGTGATAGAGGGATTAAGGAAGAGAAAAAGATAGAGAAAGAGAGAGAAGAGAGGGGGATATAGCTACCAATGCAGAGACAAAGTCCTTTGGTCCAGGATTCACAGTCGAGAATCTGCCTGCTACGCTGGGGAGATCTCAAAGTCTCTAGCTAACTCAGAGGTTTTTATTATTGAACATTGTGAGGGCAGGGAAACAGATACAATAGGGAATAGATGTAACAGGTAGTCCATGTTCTCAGCAGTAAATGAGCTTGATAGATGTAATAGGTAGTCTATGTTCTCAGCAGTAAATGAGAGCCGTTGTTTTCGTGGTCCATTGATCACAATCTGCAGGCAAACATCTCGCTTTGGTCAGCTTGCCTCCCCCCTGACACCTCCCCCAGTTGGGGGTTTCCAGTCATGTCTCAGTAGAGAGGCTTCTTACATCCCAGTCTGTCTGTCACAGTGGTTGTAAACCAGGTGAGGGTCTTCTGTGGGGGACCACCCCAAACTCAGGAGAACTCCAGCCGGGCCAAGAGGTGGGACAGCTTCCAAGGCTATTGAAAGGGAAATAGGGCATGGTGCCCCTTCTTCTTCTCAGTGTAGCATACAGCAAATACACCTGTGACAACAATAACTTAACACGGAGCTTTCAGGTATCAGGGCCTTTGGTGTGTGACTTTCTCCTTCAGAGCCAGAGATTCCAGACAGGGGGGTGGGGGGGGTCCTCTCTTCAGTGGTCCCCCAATGACAATCATGAGGCAGATGAGGAAAAATTCGGACAGACTCTCGGACATCAAACAATGTTTCATTTTTTAATGCCACATTAAAAGTGCATTAAATGTAGGGAAGCTTGATGCACTGTTTCACTGGGCCTAATAAATAATGGCAGCAGCCACCTGGCCACCTCTCCCTCTTTTCTACGCAGTGTACCAGTTGTCTGCCACCAAAGGACTCAATTTCTTTCACTGAAGTAGAAACACTCAGAATAACCTCAGATCCTGGAAAAGAGGTTCTTGACGATTCATGCTCCTACTCAGTGTTAGAGCTGCAGTAAACGTCACTACATCGGCTTCAATAATTTCATTCCAAAGTGGTTTTTTTAGCTGGTGGATGCACAAACTCCTGAAAACTTCATTTTAATCCACAAAGAAGATTCTCATGTTGCAAAAATCTTAGTCTAAAGCTCTTTTTATATGTACTTAGAGGCCGATAGGTTGTCTGTCATTATAATTTCTTATGTGGTTTATTTAGCAAAGAAACTCACTTTTTGAGCTACTGATGTCTAGTTTATGAAATTTAGAAGTCTAAATACACACATATAGTATTTGTAGGTGATCTAAGGAGAACTTAATACCATGAAAATGTGCCTTCTCTTTTCCTGAATCTGAAGACACATTTTATCTCAATCCTATTTGTTCTTGCTTGCTGTCAAGTGGTTTCACTTCAGATTATAAAATGCATACATATTTCACAAAAGATTATGAAAAAAGAGGTTTCCAGACTATTTTCATTGCTAGATTTCTGTATACCTTAGCCCTCTGAATGCCATCAATTTGACTCTCATTACTTTTGTTGGCTTAGAAATGAATAACGTTTTAGTGAATATAAGGAACCGAGAAAGAGAGGTGAATAAAACTTTTTAGCTCTGTCCAAAGAAACAAACACAATTACCTGAAAAGTATTTTTGCTTTTATTTCTTATTTTCCTCACTTCAGACTCTGTATTTCCTTTCAAACATTGCTGTTTCTGAGAAATAGTAAACCTCACAGTCCATTTGACACAACAATAAATAGACAGAAATCTGTAAAGAGAAATAAAAAATGACAGTGTCATGAACAATACTTATCTAATTGTAGTCATCCATATCTGATCCAAAAGTTGAACTTAATTTTTTTTTAATAAGAGTATTAAAGGGATGCCTTCTAAAATTGATTGAAATCTGTGTTAATAGAAACTTTACCTCTTTATCTACTAAAAAACTCCCATGATATTATTCTTCTACAATCATTGAAAAGTAATGTGGAAGAACAGATTTTATTTTGTAGTGACTATCTTGCATTTTCTTCAGTGGAAAAATTTCTAATCTAATGTTTATGTGGAATTCTTTTCCAAAGCTAAAGAGGTATTACTGTAAATTCAAGAATTGAAAGTGTAGAGATGCCCTATATGTTTCGCTATGTCCTCAGTATATCTTAGGGCCTAGAAATTTCGTGTGAGCAAAGAATTCTGAAATCACTCTAAGAATAAGTATCCAGACAAAAAATAACAAATTAAATAATTTAAAGTAATAAAAACTTAAAAGGCAAGACAAATACACAAGGCAATAAAAATGAGTTAGATCTTTACTAGGAATAATTGTCAATTTAATGTGTTCACCTTTCATTACCCTTGCACTAATATAAAGACCTCCTGTATTTTCACTGCTCTTGGTTATATATTCACCACCTTGAAAAGGAAGAATCCATGTGAGCTGTTTTAGCCTTCCTTCTCTTCCCCTGATTGTACAGATGGCCAGAAAAACTTTTCAAATAAAAAGGTAAGGTGCTGAGGGCTTGAGCACTGGCATTCTTAACTGGCTTCCCTGTCTGGCTTTACTTGGTATGACATGAGTAAGACTTCAGTTTGCCTTCACCAGTGCTTTCACCTGGGAGCACTTCCAAAGAGCATTGCCAGCAGGTCTCAGAACATGCCCACAGGCAAGGTCAGCTCCACAGGGCAATAACTGCCTGTCAGCTCCATTAGGAAAGAAAACCATTATTACAGAAGGTAGGAGAGCTAACCTAGCAATGCAGTATTTGAAAAATGTAAATTTCTTGCACATTTCATAAATTATCCAAAAAGGTTTGCTTTACAGATACCCTTTTATGTAATATGCAAGTGCACAATCAACTTAGGAATAATTGTTACACTATTTTTCTTTTAAAAAATTACTTTTGGAAATGTATATCTAAAAATACAACCACAGGATGAAAGAACATCTGTCGTCTGCATTAAAAAGTCAAGAACAACTGATGTCAGTGCACTAGCAACAACAGCTTTACCACTGATGGTTTCTTGATGGTTTTATCTTTCATTCATAGAGAAGACATAAAAACTGTATATCCCAGAATGATTATTCTAGTGCATTTCAGGGAAACAAATACTGAATGAAAAAGGGAAATATATGAGTAAGACTTCATTCTCCTACATATTGATTGGCACAGCCTGAAGAAAATAGGCCATGAGTGTAATTATTCCATATGAAGTGCTCTCTTTATAACTCTGAGTTTCTATAGATCCCTTTAAATATTTCTTGGGTATACACTGTTGTCAAAGAATCCAATTCACTGACAAGTCACTCTCAGCATTCTGAGAAAGTGAAAAATGTAGACAAATACACCCAGACAGCACAAAAATGTATTTTTAATACTACTTCCTGCTGTTTAAAGAACTGCAACTAAGCATAGTCTTTTAATTTGATAATTCAAAAAACAGTAGCAGAATTTTAAATAGAACCAGCTATAAAATAAGAGCATAGGCTTTTTTTTTCTTTTTTGAAACTTTATATTTGAATATATCATATGGGAGGAGATACAATCCAATTACACCTCCTATTTATTGAATTATAGGTGATTCATACATAAGACAAATTAAGTAAAGAATTGTTCTGTGTGGAGGCATATTGAACTGGTGGTTGAAGAGAAGAAATGGAGTAATGGGATCAACAACTTCTATCCCTGTCAGTTTTCCTGTGTTTTGGTCAATTAATTTACTGTGTCTGTTTCTGTCACTGACTACATACTGTTCAAGATTCTTTCCATTTAACACTGCATGTTTGCATGTGTGTATATTTTTCCATTACTGCAATGGGGTCATTGTTTAAGTTAAAATCTCTTGACACCTTTAAGACAAAAATAATAATCTTGACATTTTGGATTTTCAGATGGATTATAGGCAATAAAAAAACAACAAAAAACACCCCAAACAATAAAAAATACAGGAAGAATGATGTATTAAATAAGGAACACACAGTCTAGGGAAATGCACAATTAAGATTGTTAAGCCACCAGATACACTAATCTCCTAAGCTCTGCATGTAAATCAACTGGAAGCTATTTACACTGTATCAGACAGTTTGCATTTCTACTGTGGGAGTTTTTTAAAAGAAATGTCGTGACTGAAAGTTTACAATAATTATCAAAAGAAAAAAGAAAAAAGGATAGAATCTTGAAACTTCTTAGTGTTCCAACTTGTTTAAGGTTTTTGCTGTTTGACTTGATATTACTGACTGTATCCTAAGGACATATAGATATTTGACAATATATTATCACATATTGCTCTGATTATTTTTAACAGGGCTTTCTCTTAGCTTTTAAGTCACTTTTTATTTTATTCTAGAATATATAATTTTTCAATATGTTGAAACAATGTCATAAAATTTGATATATGAAATGTATTCACAAACTAATTCAATCAAGAGCTTACAGCAAGATGAACATTATTATAATTTATACTGAAAAGAAACAGTACTGTGTGATATGCTTTGATTTGTCATTGCCATAATTCTATTTTATTAGCTAACATTTATGGAGAATCTGACATCTAGAACTTACATAGAGAAAAGAGCAGGTGGTCATTTGACTAATGCTATTCCCTACACCTCATGGAGCCACATCACTTCTAGTACCAAGTTCCCTCTAAGTACAAGTGAGAGATGTGATCACAGTCAGAATAAAACAAGAACATAATTGTTCACTCAACCATTGATCTTCACAAACACACACACACCCCCCATACAGACAACTGCAAAAATGTAATGATTGCTGAATCTCTTTTTATAGAATTTGCTGAAATACTTTTTACATAGCCTAGTTAGATATTTATGTAGCCTTTGATTACAATAAATTAAGTGTTGTCATTTTGAGTAAAAGTAAAGACACAGTAATGAAGAAATTCAGCTGATTAATGGTGTTTATAATGTCAATGGTGTGCTTTTCAGAACATCCAATCAATGTGAACAGTTTATAGACGCAAACTCCGTTTGTGGAAGGAAATAGGCCCATGCCTCAGTATATGCTGTGGTCATCCATCTGGAAAGTAACTTTTGAGAAAATTACCTGTGAGTCCTGGTAGAACAAGGTTGAACATAAATCAGCAATGTGCCCTCGCTGCGGGGAAGCCCAGTGGTATCCTGGCTGAAATAAACAAAGCACTGACAGCAGCTTGAGAGAGCTGATCCTGCCTCCTCTCCTCAGCACTAGAGAGATTAGGAAAGGGCCACAAAATTATTAAGGCATTGGTGGTCTCTCCCTTGAAAAAAGACTAAGAGTAATGGGACTGTTCAGCCTGGCAAAGAGAATACTGAAGTGAATTCATGCATGAGCATAAATGACTGAAGGGTAGGTGTAAAGAAGGCTCTGTCCATTGCTGCCCAGTGACAGGACAAGAGACAGTGGGCATAAATAGATATAATGGATACTCTTCCTGAACATCACGTAGAACATTTTACTGTGAGGATGACTTATCACTGACAGACGTTACTGAAAGAGATTGTGAAGTCTCCATCCTTAGCTACTTTTAAAAGCTATCTTGTCTTGTTTCCAAGCAATTTCTTACGGGTGGCACTGCCTGAGTAGGGAAATTGGATCAGATGACCCCTAGAGATCCCTTCCATTCTATGATTCTGTGAACTGAAAATTTAGTAATTTCTTCAGAGCACTGAACATGTAGTTGCCCCCTGAATCAAAACAAGTGTTTTTGAAGATCTTGTTTTTCCTGACGGAGGGAGGAGGACTGACTTCTGCTACATGTTCTCAAGGCATTAAAGGTCCTATTTTGCCTCATATTGCTGTCTCTGCCAGATAGTGTCTGACGTTTGTCTTCTGGAGCAAGCAAAAATGGTTTTGAGTGAGATGTCTTGGTTCTCAGCAGGAGGGAAGTAGTTAGCAAGGTATAAAGTTTGTTGACCTAACTCAATGAATAGAGAGCAATATGCAATGGATTTCTTAGATAATAACTATGCCATGCTGGAAATTTGTAGGTGATATTTAAGAATTTTTTTTGCTATAACTTCCTTCCAATTGCACTTTTCTTAATTATCACAGGCCCTGGAGAGGCTGTATTGCATCATTGTTCTGACATTGTCAATTACACATTACATATGTGCTCATATGACCTATGGGGGTCCTAATTTTTTTATTGTTTCCAGAAATGCCTTCAAGAGGGTACAAAAGGTCATAGTGCTATGGAGTTTTTCTCTGCTAACAAGGGAAGAAACCAACAGATCCTTTTCCTCCTTTGCACCATCCTCTTCGGCTCCCTGGACAGAGCAGGTCACTGTCAGCCATCTCCCTGCAGACAGCCCATCAGTTGTGTGTCTCCTTTCTCAGGCCTCAGCAAAAGTGGTTACCCTTGACCCTCTTATTGAGTGTGGAATAAGAAAAGCTTCTAGGTGACGTATGTCCCTATGTGTCTGCTGCAGGTGACCGTGCAGCATAGTGTCTTGTACAAACAGCAGCCTGCATGCTTCCTCCCAGATTCAAGCTGGCCCTGGAACTGCAGAGAATGGCTGATAATGTCTGGTCAGCTAGATTGGATCACACTGTCCTTGAGAGACCTTGGCACCAAAGATGGGTGACAGAAGTTTTCCCATTAATTCATCTCAGGAAAACAGTTTGGAGAGACACAATTCATCAAAATGGAGACAAAACAGACATGTGAGTTGGCAGTGCAGACACCTTTGGTGAGCTAACTCATGCTACAACAGACACCTTATGGATAAGCAAAGCATCTACCTTTTATGTAATTACAACTACAGATTCTCCACTAGATATATGATAATGAGCAAAACATAAGGAAATTCCAAGATGAATTTAAAAAGGCCAGTGTGAAACAGTAAGACATATTTGCTGAAAGCATGTTTAGTTTTTAAGTATGTTACATTACACCATAGAACTCTAAGGTGAATTTGGTAGCGGTGAAATGACTCTTAATGACTAGTAGGTGTTAGAGTGGGAAGGCAGGTACTGTACAAGGGCAGGCTTACTGCCATAATGTCAATTATTTGACTCATTTAAAAAGCATTTCTTTTCTCAAATGTAGCACTTAACCATTCTAGAATACTGAATAACAAGCATTTACTCATGCTTTTCTAATTAGTTTCTAACTACATAGGTTTGCTTGTAATCATAAAATAATACTGTGAAGGGAGCTCTAGACATTCAAAGATCTACCTGTTTCAGGGGGGCTGTTAATTATTATTATTTTTCATGGAGAATGTACCAGACATAGAGAGAATGTACATAATAAGCGTTTCATGCTGTGCTTAATTTACATATTGGAGTACGTTACTGAGGCAAACAGGTATCTAAATATCAGCTTGAAACTAAAATTTGTTAGTTTGTTTTTACAAAATAAATAATTTAAATTTGATATGCTTAGTGACATGATCCCAAATAAGCATTTCATATGAAATGCATTGAAAAAATATCTGTAGAAGAATATCATAGAAGTAAACTTCCAGAACTTTATAAAAAGTTTTATCAACAAATTCCTGCTCTACATTCTCCTCCTTTTCTATGAATTTTGTCCTTTTATTCCAATTATGACTTCTGGGAATAAATCAAAAAAATCCCTCACAGTACACTCTCTAAAAATAGATGAACTTTATAAATGTGTCACATAAAGGATATGAAACATTAAAAAGAACCCTATTCCAAATATAACTGCTAATTTCCAGTAGGATTTATCTGTAAAAAAACTGAAGCACAGAATTTGTATACTTATGACAAGAATTACTGAAAAATTACTTTAAATCAGATGTATCTATTTTGAATCTGAATATCAAAGCAGAAAAATCATAGCAATGCAACACCAATAACTTAAGTGTGAGTTGCTGATTTACAGATCATGACACTAAACAATCCAGTTAAATCTTAATTTCATGGGGTGCATTTGCTGTGCAAAAATAAGATCCTTTATGTTTTTTAGTTAAAACACCATAGCTGGAAAAGTATTTCCTGTTCCTACGTGTAAATAGGAAAGCGTTTCACACATAAAGTTTTTGAACTGCCACAGCAAGGGGACCATGGCTAAATGGTTTCCATTTGTGAGATTTAAACCTCTATTTCTAGTGTCATTGAGTGCAACAGAGAAAAAAAATACACCACATAAAGAATGTTTAATAATACTTTTAATTAAAAAATAGAGAGGATATATCTTGGGGCTGTAACTACTGAAATAATATTAATGTTTTCTTACGAAGTCTACAGTTTTTTAATTAAATATTAACATTGTATAGGACCCTTTTGTAATAATTTATTCACAAACAGGATGGGATTTAGCTAAAAGGGGCAAAGCCTTTTCTGTTTACTGTGAAGGGGTTTGGATGGTGTGGGTAACCAACAAAAAAATACCCCAAAACCCAAAAAAAGAACCAAAGATCACATGAGTATATGTTTACTATTAGATTTTCTGCTTCATATAGAATACACAATATTATTTTATGTTGATAAGGAGTGTTTCTATGCGCAATAGATTTAAAGGTATTAGAAAACAGTAAATTTTTTATTCTGTTACCTAGAAAATAAAATATGGCATGCCTAGCAGTTACTCATGCCTGGAAGAGTGACTCTGTAGTAACTAAAAACAGCTGAAAATGAGATTAATGAAGCTGATCAAGCTACTAAGAACACTAAAACATTGACACATGATACTCCCTTTGAGCTAATCAATTAGTAGGAAACATTTTGTAAGAATGTAGATGTGTGGTTGTAATTCCTGTTTTGTGTTTATCGGTATGAAACCTTTCTTGTTTATTTCAAATATCTCCCATCTATTTAGATGAAAGTGTTCTGGGCTCTAATTTTCTGATACAAGAAGACATGCAATCAAATCTCTATTACACCAAGTAGTCCAAGGTCTGTTTTTCTACTCTTTATTCATGAGTTACTCTGTGGATAAAAGAACAGGAAAATGCTATTATTTCTGACTGAAAGAAACATGACTATATCATGAAATAAATGTATTAAAACAAATACAGATAGTTAATATTAGTCACCATATCATTTTTTGCTAAATAAAAGATAGGATCTTATTTTTATTATCATGCTGTCTATTTACATAAAAGCTTTCATCTTCTAAGGGCGTCACAAATATTAATCAAGCAAGTCAAAACTTCTGTATATTCTTTGTGTTGCATAAATTGAGTGTTAAGGTCAATGGCTTTTTTCAAGGCCATACAGCTAAGGGTGGGATAGATATTCTTGGGCTTCTCAGAGTTCAGCCCACAAACTGTAGAGAAATGTGCTGAAATTCTGCTAATTACTTAAATAGTTTATAGGCAGGTGTGCATCCTGGATTTATAGTATGTAGTGAGGGATGTCCTGCAGATTTCCTGGTTTTAGTCCAGACGTTGTGATGGCTGCTTTTAGGTAAATGAACATTGGCCTTATAAATTGCTTGCAAGGCACTGTTGCTTTTGAGAAAAATAAACCATCAGCTCACAGACTCCAAAACCTTTGCATTGTACTTGCATTAAGTTCTTGCATGTATCAGCAAGCTAAAGACAAAAATACTGTGCTGTGCTAAAAAATGTAACATATAAAGATTACCAGGCCCTATCTGTTATCAGCTGGTTTGTAGAAGAATATATGCATTATTTTAATATTTCTTTTATGTTGTTATCACTAGGTTCCTGATGACAAATTCACAGTGATGAAATCCAGTTCAACTCATTGACAATTTATTGTCAATTTTCTTGGACTTCAGAATGATTTTGAGTATCTGTTTCTCTTCTGCAGATACAAGAATTTTTTTTTTTATGCCCACTGTCTCACCTAATCTGAAGGCATGAGCCCTGGTGCTAAATAAAATCAGGTGACTGACTGGGAGAAGTACACTTCAACTGAATTGGTAAAGGACATATTAGCTGAGTCAGGGATTACTAATGAATTAGAACTTTTTTAGCAAGCATAGCACACAGTAGCTTAAATATGATGATCAGTGTAGTGATTTATGTATGTGTGTATGAAATTTGATATCAGTCAAATAATTTCTCAAGCCCTGGATGTAACTAAAAAACAATTTAAAAAATCCTTGTCTGTATGTGAGGGATGCTGCAAACTTTTTTATCAGAAGTCTGGTTGTCTACCTCTTACAGCCCTTGAGGAGACTTAAAGATCTTATTTTTTGCCCCCTTGAAAAACCTCTGAAAATCTCAACTGTTTCTTGAAATAGTTTGAATATTTCCAAACATAGGGAGTGTGGGGAGGATGGTTCTGCACTCTGGATGTTTCTTCGATATTTGACATAATACAAAGAAAATTAAAAAATTTAAAGAATCTTAGTGCTGACTTCATAGCCCATCTACATGCATGTGTGTGTGCATGTGTGTACACACGTTTCCTCATAGGCTAAAGTTGATTTTTACTGTGGATTTACCATTCTATTTAATAAATATTTTAGGAATGATTTATTCACTGCTATTTATACAAAATGTTAGAAACATCAACATTTCATCATGTATCAGAAAATTCATATAAATTTAAGTGAGATTTTATGTCAGTGTTTGATATAAGGGCATCCATCTCTTTGCAATGATATTGTGATGTCTGATTCCTTTCTAAGAAATGGGAAGAGCAAAGACTAAGAGGTTTGGGAAATGTATCCAAAGAGTAGTGCCAGTTTTTAAAAGTTTTTGTGCTAGCTCAAAAATTTTGAGTGCCAGCTCAAAAATTACCTTTCAGATGGTCCTTCAAGAATAAAGATCAGTATGACTTCTTAGCAAAGCACAGTCTATGGAACACCTAGGTGGTTTTGTTTTTGTTTCTCAAATTCGCAGCTTGAGAATTTCTGTACTCAAACTCATTAAACCCTTCTCTTACCACCAGTGCCAAAAGGCCTCAGGAGAAGGTTCCAAATAGAGCAAGTTTAAAGGGTACATCCTTTCTGTTCTGTATTCTTTTAAGCATGTTGTTGTTTGCACTGAAAACAAAAACAACACTGAAACTACTTCCATACATCTACACGTGTATCTTTTCAGTCAACACTAGTTTCTGAAATATTTTTTACTTTTCTTTTTGTGCATTTGATAATGCACAACCTCATTAAATGTTCAGGAACACTAAGGAATTACCATACTGCAGAATTAGGCGCTCAATATGCAAAAAATTATGTCATGTTTCTGCATATTTACTTCAGAGAATGTGCATTGCACTCAGAGGCTAGGGCACAAGCTTTTTCAGAATTAGGTTTTCTGACTCTGGAAATATTTTTTCTGTTACAAAGAACATTCTTTTCCTGTAGCATCACACGGCTTATGCAACTATATCTCTGCCTTGAGTGTAAACAACTACAATTGCTTCTAAAAGTAACTAATTTTATTTCAAAATGATAGTTTCTTATCAATTTCCTGCTAAGTTGCAATAGTTGCATGTTCTGAATTTGTTCAGGTGCTTCCTTAAAGAAATTTTGTCTTTTACATGCCTTTTTTCTTGTACATTGCTGCCATGAATAACGATATTGTAAATTTATTTTGACTGTGACTACATTTCATGTTAAGTTGTGCACTTGTTTTATAACATATTCTTCATTTACACAAGAGTGGATGTATTGGAAAATGTTTTCCCAAAAGGTAAATAAATCATATTTATATGCTAAATGTTGAGTACATAAATAATTATAAGCCTTTAGAGCTAGAGCCCACACAAAGCTTTAAAAATGTACCAGCATACATGCTGCTATTTATTTTCTAATGTACTTAAGAAAAAATATATTTGCCATGGAAAATGTGTCAATGCATAGCAAATTTGTCACATTAGTGCTCCAAAGTATCTATAAATAACCACACTCACCAATATATTGTGTGCACTTCTACATATATTTACTGTTGAAAAAAAAATCAGTATATTGTTGTCAGTTTTAAACTTTTTAATACAAATTCTTTTAAAAAATATTTTCCTCACTTTATTTTAAAAAGTCTTTATTAACAGTGAGGTGAAAAATCACACAATGGAATAGAGAATCAAAAAGGGACAGCACAATGTTCCATGACATTTTAGCGCACTTCGGTGCCACCATTTTTTTATCCCCATAGAAATGCAGCAAGTAACGAAAAATGCTGCTTCATTGATTTCAAACATGTATATTTTAGATTAAGGTGACAAACAAATGATCACTGTTCCTACGGATGAAAATGGGCATTTGCATCTCCAGGGAGATGTTAACTGACTTATTCTACAAATCTACAGATGTTCATTCAACAAAATCCATATATCTTTTCCCTCTTAGAATCCCTCACAAAATAAAAGGCCTTAAAAGAAGTCTTTGAATGAAATAATGTGCCACTCATACAGGCATTTTTTTTATCCTCCTCCGCCTTTTTATCTAGTGAAATAGGGATTTTATTAAGCTTTCCCCTTCCTGTTTCTTTTAAAAATTCTGAGGAATAGGGAAAGAAAGTATTAATTTGGAACAAAATAAAGTAAGGAAAGACACACAATAAAACTTTGCAAGGCAATAAAACCAAGGGCAAGTGATTGAAAAGTCAGGTTTACATTCTTCCAACTTGTCCTGTTGTGGGTAAAATTTAGGCTTTCTTAGGTTTATATGAGCAATTCTCATAAGAGAGTTAAGATAAAAGACAACCTGTCTTTTATTATTCAATCAGAATATCTGCTTTGGTGTACCATAATAATCGTCTGACAGGTTTTGTCCCACATTGTTACCAATTCCACAATGATAAAAAATAGAGTTGACTGGGACACACCCCTGCAGGGGACTCTGTTGATGTAAGTGGCACTAAGAGGTGGATACCTACATGTCTATAGCAGAAAGGGAAAACCTCCTGAAATGCAGAGGCTTTGGTTGCAGAGAAGTCCATGGGAGGGCTCCTCTTGAATTTAATGCAAATTAGGTCACAGCCTCAAAAAGGAGTCGTAATTTTCACTTCAAAGTAAGTAGATGAGAAGGTTCAGACTAGTAAACTTAATAATTCAAAGTCTTCTTGTCATGGCTCATGTGAGGCTTTCACCTCCACCACTCCCCACCCACAAACAAGATATTTTCATCATATTTTATTAAGAATAGTCCAGTACTCTGGCCTTCCTAAGGGTGACCTCTTACCACGAAGCAAACTGTATGAAATCCACAACATGGATACAGTTCTTGATCCTGGGTCCTCAGCCTGATTAATCTATCAGAGACGCAAACAGAATTGCAAAAATGAAAACAAGAAAGCACTACATGTTAATCTGAACAATTTATGATTGCAGAGCATCCAGGCACCCAAAAAAAGGAAATAATTTTTCCTAAAAATTAAGTAAATCTGTATAGAAGGAAGGAGAAAGGAATGGTAGAATTCTAAAAAAAGAAAGTAAAGACTGATGGAAGAAAATAAGTTTTAAATTAAAACATCCGCTGCACATTTATATTTACAATTACTATCTATGTAAAGAAATTTACATATCAGAGGGTTTTGGCATACCATGTCAGTTTTCCATGTCTTTATAATGTTGTTGGGCACCTATGATAAACTTTTTCTAAAGTGCACAATCTAGGGTCTAGCTTTGATTCTTTGAATAGAAAAACAATGACTATTCTCATTGCTTTCAATGGGAGTAGATATAAATAAATTCTAGAAGATATTTAAATTTCAAACTTAAGTTTGCAAGGTCACAGAAATCTTGTTTGTTTTCTCAGATCCAGCTCCAGACACCCAGCCATCTCACTAGGGAAAACTGAAAAATGGTTTGTGTGGGTCAGTTACCTAAATATTGTCATCTAATGCCATTTATAATGCCTTCTACCAAAAGACACATATCTTCTGTAGAATATATGACATTCACATCAGGCCACATGGTTATTTCAGATAACCTATGGTGTCTGAAGTGACCTTACAATCTTCTTTTTAGACAACTTAAACCTAGCCTTCATATCTAACAATTTGTTTGTACAATATAAATAGCTTTCATTTACTCTCTCAGCATAGTAAGCACCTTTTTAATTTTGAGTGGTATAATCAGACTTTTTCTCACAAAGGTATTGCAGGTACTATTAAGAGTGCAGAATGAAAGTGTTCAAGTATTCCCTGTATAATTTCTGTAACATTGAAAAAAATTAGACTTGAGGTCTGGAGCAAATCATAGATACAACAGTTTCAGGGAATACAACCCAATTAACGCACTGAGCATTTCTTCTTGACAGAAGCACCATTACTAATTTCCAGGGACCATCTTGACCATCTTTTGGTGTTTTCACTCTTGATAAATTAACTATTGTTAGTCATTTACTTGATCTTTCTAAGCAAAGGTCTTGCCTTTTCCTCCCAAAATGCCCAGAATGTGCATGAGTCTCTTGGTGCCATCACCTGACCATAAGTGAAAATCTACTGCAAAAGATTATAAAATATTTCAACCCACTGTACACTCTTCAGTTCTGCTAAGCCCAAAAAAAGGAAGGGATAATGAAGATATCAGTCATGTCCCAGGGGAAAAAAATACGATTTGTTCTGGACATCAAATGCCATGGCTCACAAGCAGAGGCTGACACCAGCCAACAGCAGCTCAAAAGGCATTTTCAGTTTGAGGAAGTAAGACGGATCACCATAATGCAGCACAGCAGAATTTCTTTAGTAACACAAAGTATTAGAATCTACCTTTCACCTTGAACAAAAAAAATCATCTATCAAACTTTAAAGAAAATGATAGGAATAAATTCATAACAATTTTCCCATTCAAAAATCATATTCAGTGTGAACATTAAACTTCATTTGTAGAAGGTCACATTAGAACAGTCGGAAACTACCAACAATGGAATTGGTTACAATATCTAATTCACTGTTACATAAAATGCATTTACGGTATAATAGCTAAGGAATGCATGTAATTTAAAGAGGCCCGCTACAGCAATCACTGAGACTGAACATATCAAGTATAGTAAGTCTCAAATCCATTGCATTTAGAGTAGTGTGCAAGAACATCTTCTGCTCAGTGAGAGCCCCCTGGCTTAGCAAGAAAGTCAGACTGTCACATCATTATATTGGATTAAATCATTAATGACAATCAGAAGAAGTATTCCTTTTGATTTTCATTGGCTGTATTTTGCATGCTGAGCTCACTTTTCAATGCAGATTCAGCACTGTCTTCGTTTTCAGATCCTTTTGCCTCATTTTTTGAATATATGCCTTTTTTTTTATAAATGCGTATGGCTATGGCCGTGATGCAAAGCAGGATGAATATGACAACTGCTATCACACCTACAAGAAGAAAAGAGAAAAAAAGTAATCAGAAAGGACAGATAAATAATAACACATAAGCCAGAGACCAGGACGCAGAAGGAATGACTACATCACATAATGGAAGGGCTTACAGGAAAGCCTGAGAAATGAGAAGACATTGCTGCTTTCAAATCAGAAAAAGCACTCTAGTGTAAGTTTCATAGTGATTGTTTTGAAACTGTGCACCCTATTAGTAATAATATAAAATCCACATATCATTATAATTTCTGAAATTATTGAATGGAAAACCACTAGGGGCCTTATTTTCAGTAAGAGGGTTTCTTTTTCTCCTTCACTATCAGGCCCTAGATCTCCGCTGGTTTGGGAACTCAAGCCACTGCAGATAAGGAACAGTAAAGTGAGATACTTCTCACAGAGATAAGCAAGACCTTACAGACTGCCAGCCCATCTCCCCTCATAATGGTCTTAGGACTTCAGCTTCATGAGTCAGAAGATGGGCAGGAGGGGAATGTGAGGAGATGATAAACAGAAAAGAAATGGATCGTGTTTGTCAGAGGCAGAAAAGAGGAGTAGGCTGTCGGGATGGAGAGAACACTAAGCAGTCTGGGAAACAGTTATAATGCAGCGCCTCAGTAGACAAAGGGACAGTCTGTTGCACAACTTGTCACCACTGCAAGAAAAATAAAAATACCTAGTCTCTTAGCACTGTACATAAATCAGAGCATCCAAAATTTGGTACATGCCTATTTTCTTGATCTCTACTATGAGCAGTATTGTAGGAATATAAAGGTTTTAATACAGTAGATCCTTCTCTGAGATGGACTTTGGAATCTAAGTAAACCCTGTTTTTATTTAAATTAACTACAACAGTCATTCTTTTATTTCAATCACAGTGGATGCTCTCTTTAAGGACTTTTCTATAAACTTGTTTTGTCTGAAGTAGCTGAACTGATACCTTTCTTAGCTATACTCATTTAAGGATGTTTAAATTTTACTTAACGTTGCACAGATTGCTTTGTTTTGACTTTTAAACAAACACAGGCAGCAGAAAAATTGTAAGTGCCAAATTCCCAAATGTTTTTAATAAAAAAATTGAATTGTTATTATTATCTTAAAAGGATTGTACCTATTATAGCTTGAAGTTAAAAAAAAGCTTTGCTGTTAGCACACTTAAAAATCCCACCCACACTAAGTAATCTAGTACACAGTCATCTTTATGTACAGATACTTATATAAAAAAATATTAATTTTTTGAAACAGTAAAGCAAGTTTCAACAAAGCTAGACTTGTAAAAAAACTCAGAAAACATGTTTTTAAACTCTTACCTTCCTTGAAATCAATGGTACAATTCTCATTTGGTGTGTACAAAATCACCAAAGTGATACAGTAAGTATCACTTTACAAGGAGAGAAGCTTCTAGGCTTAATAATCTCATTTTAGTATCTTGGGTACTACTCTCTTAAAGATCACTGGTCATGCAGTGTGCTTTTGCATGCAGTGACCATAGCAGGTATCACTGTAAAAATGGAAGACAAAAGTGACTAGAGGTTCTTATCCTAACTCAACTATTCATAGACCTAAACAATTTTAACTTAAATGAAAAGCCTGGACAATTTTGTTCAACTAAATTCCATTATTTCCTTTGTCTATGAGGCTTTAAAAACTCTTAGAAAGTAAATATTTTCAGAATTTAAAAGACAGGGGGGGTGACCCTTTCATCCCACTGCGCTTTCTGCCAAAGTATCTATGCAATTTGAAACAGAATTATACTGCCAAAACATCATCTTCAAGTTTTATTTCCTCAGCTCCTCTCAAAAGAAGAAATACTCCTAGATATTCTCACAGAGGATGATTGTCACAGGAGAAGACACTATGCCTTGAAAGAAAATTTGAACTGACAGAGACATATACATATTTCAATACTGGTAAAATGAGTTGAGTTTCTGATGAGGGTCCCCAATCCCAAACTGCTCCTATTGAGGCTCATTTGAGTACTTCTCATTTTTGCTGAAGAGACAGAACTGGTAGATTTCATGTGGGTATCCATATGAGATGGATCCTTCGCACAGGATTCATATGAGATGGGCAATCATCCAGAAAGGCATAGTGATGGAACCTGTACACCAGGTTCCTGTATCAGTCCTGTACTTTAAGTACACACATCTGTTATAAGCTTTATGCTCTGATCTGACAGGCATAAACAATAAAGGGATTATCACCATATTCACTTCAGATATAACTGAATTCTACATGGTTCTTCCTCTATTCCTCTGATTAAAAAAAAAAAGTATTTTGAAAAAAAATTTATGAATGGTCATTCGTAGTTCTATTTTAGCCTGATAAAAATATTTCAAACCAACTGTAATTATTTTTATTACTATTATTTTAACATGCATTTTAAGCTGTAAATCAGCACAAGTGAGTCTTTCCAACAGAACATTACCTTCCAAACAGGAAACCAGGATGAAATTTCCTCAGACTGTCAGAGGATTGATTCAAGCAGCGACACCTCATATTCTCAAGAAAAAGTCTTTCTTGTTCAGATTTATTAACAAAGATTTTAAACATGACTTTGTAGCAAAAGGTAATTTCTTGGCAAAGTCAAGAAGAAATGATGGTTCTTTCTTAAATATATGTTTTTTTCACAAGAAATTGAAGCACTTTTTAAAGTGGTAGACAACACTATTATGCAGGTTGGAATTCTGTCCTTACTACCCTGTTTTTCATCAGAATGTTTCAATATATAGCAACACAGCAAAATTTATGTAATAAGAAGAGTGTGATCAATTGCATCTTAAAACAATGCTTGACTCCTATTTGTCTACCAACTGTAGTAAATGAAGAGCTTTTACTTGTTTCTGTATGCACACAAAACTAAACTGACTTCAATTCATCACTGACAGATTGACAGTTAGAAAGAAAAGTTTCCTGTGGATTTGTTATAGTCCCTATTACCTCCAATAATTGCAGAGTCATTTCTGATTGCATTAGCTAAGGGCTTTCCCTCATCTATTGGTCCAGAGTGATCTGCAGCAGAAAAAAAAAAAAAGAAGAAAAAAAGAAAATGACAGACAAATAGAAGACTTTTTTTAAGAAATTCTCACAGTCACAGTTCATTTACAATATGGTACAGTGGCAGTAGTATGGGTCAGGAAGCATGCATAGAACATCAATTTAGATGACACTTTGCAGAGATAAAAAGAAAAATGTAAACATTCAGATGAAAAGAGAAAGGCTAGAGAAAAGAAATAAGTACGTATAAAAGAGAATTATTTACAAACTACTCCTGAGATGTTAACCCGCATGGAAAAATAAAAAGTCAGTTGTGATTCAGGTCATGAGTATTCTATCTGGATTTTGCTTCAGAGATCAGAACAAGTGATAACCATATGCTACCTGCAAATGAATGGGTTGTTTCACTTGATGTTGAGTCAGCTCCAGTTAAAGTACCACAGTTGGATTCAGTGAAACGCCCTTTTACAATGACAGGGGCTGAGCTGCTCTGGTGCAGTGCAGCCTTCAAAGGAGCAATGTGGTTGAACTGCACTGAAGATAGACAGCCAACAAACCCCTGAGAGTTTGCCTTCATAGTCTCCTCATCTACATCACTGTTTTCTGTTAATCAAAAGGAACAGAACACAATTAATCATAGTGTAAATGTACAAAATAAAGTGTCAGAAGAATAAATGAATAATTAACCTGTGTTCCTCTGAGTATATTTGAGTTGCAGCAACATATGTAGATTCACTGCATCTCTTTCTTCTCTGACTTTAATGAAAAGACAGTCAGATACATTCACACCTCCCCCTTTCTTTTGGACAGATGACAGTTGCTAATTTGCTGAGGGAACTGCTTTTAAATTCTTAGACGAAGCTCCAAAGCAAAAAGTTTATATTGTAAATAAAGTATTTAAATTAAAATGCAACAATTTTTCATTCTGCAAAAATATAAGACTGAAGAATGAATTCCAGAAAAATGCATTTTCTTGGATTTCTTCTCATAAATAAACATTATTGGAACATATTCATTCTATCATATATCTACTTCATTTCAGCACCATTAAGTCTGTCAAAGGAAAAACCCTGAAGATCTCAGATCATCCGATCCTGGAAACCCATCAAGATATTTTCTGTGAATTTTTTAAAAATGAATAGTGTTCCAATTTACTATGCATTTTAAAATGTGATACCATTATTGATACCACAAAGGGGAGGAAAAAAAAAAAGAAAGAAGGTGCCTCCACACTTTTTCTCCTTTTCTCCAGTTACCTTTCTAAACACATGGGAAAAGTACTTTGCATGTTAGAACTCTGTTAATTCACCAGTAATGCTCACTTAAGCACCACTTTTGATATAGAAAACAGTTTATTTACTCTGACAGTTCTAACTTAAGCAAAAACTCTAGAAGTACTAGTTATAAAAGGAGAACTTATAAGGGAAGTAAATTTGCAAATAAAAAAAGAATTTAATCTCATTAATTTTCACTTCCAAGATGTCATGGAACCCACAAATACACTTGTGACCTTTACAATAACCACCATAATTTTATGTTTTACAGTGCACTCCTCAATAAAATTTAGGTTAATAGAGAAAAATGAGATAATGTGTTCAGGTAGAATATTGCAAAAGAGCAGAGTAGCATTTTCTTCAACTAATCTCTGCTTATTGCAGTGATGATGGACTGTGAGATAGAAGTGTCAGACAAAAGTCTGCTCACCTACACTGATGGATTACATAAGATGCCGGCTCTTTAACTGTCTCTGCTTTCTTTGCAGCTGTTTTCAATATCTGCCTCTATGCAGTGAAGGAACTGCTAGGATGGGATATTTTAAGAAGAAGATTAACAATGAAGTGGCAAGAAAACATTTTCACAAACCCCCTGTGATAAAAATATATACACCTTTAAATATGAGTCAGATTGAAAACCTCAAGAGGAGAGTGGTTTCTATTATCTTTTAGTTCCTATACAAATCCTTTACTAAACTACGTATAATTGGAAAGGAAATAAATGAATCGTTTGATTTCACTTGACTCCTTAACTAGAAAATATTGCTGGATAAAGTAAGGTTTTATATTGGATTGGGCAATTTCCTCCTAAAGTAAAATTTAAGTGACTGAAAGCGGCACTCAAAAACACTCACAGGTTGTTTATTGTATGTTACAGTAAACTGAAGTTATGCAGCCTTAAGTGTTGCGGGTAAGGTTTATTTCCTTTTGTTACTTTTTACTTACACAGTTCTTTCCCATAAGCTGCTAGGACACATTAACGACTGGGTACTTAAGAGAACAAAAGAAGTGGCCACTGCCGCCACTTGGGGCTCCTCAGAGTTCTGCTGGGGCACCGGGATCGGCTGCCCCAGGGCTGTGAGGCGAAGCCTCTCCTCCCTCCCTTCCCGTGCGGGCCGAGCCGCCACCACCGCGCGCTCCCCAGCCCGCGCCACAGCGCCCCCTGCAGGCGCGGGGGAATCCCCGCCCCCGCCCCGCCCCCGGGAGCAGCAGCGCCCCTGCAGGCCGTGCCCGGAACTGCAGCAGAGGGAAAGGGCCCGCGGCCGAGCGGGCCGGGACTGGGCCCCGGGTCCTGTTGGGTGTCGGTGCCGCAGCTGTGGGTGCTTGTTTGCTTTATCGTACACACCAGTAAAGAAATATTATTCCTATCCTCATCTCTTTGCCTGAGAGCCCCTTAATTTCAAAATTATAATAATTCAGTGGGAGGGGGTTTACATTCTCTATTCCAAGGAGGCTCCTGCCTTCCTTAGCAGATACCTCTTTCAAAACCAAGATATTAAGTATCTTACTAGCAATTCATTTGCTGAGAGTTTGCCATAGACAAAATTACTCCACTTACATTGTCTTAAAAAAAAACAAAAACAAAAAACATCCCTGAAAAGCAAAACACATTCAGTAACTCTCTTTAACTCTGTTTCAACCGTTTGTCTTTATGAAGTAGTCAAGCAGAAAGTCAGCAGACATACAGCTCCTACTAGAATATTTTAAGACAAGAACTGTGATGTCTTCTAATAGCTTTATGTCTTAGATTACATCATCGAAAACTGCACACCTCGAGGTGAGGCCATCCCAGTGCAATCCCCTCCCTTTCCCGGTTGGCAGTGCTGTGCCTGATGCTTCCCAGGACATGGCTGGCCCTCCTGGCTGCCATGGCACTGCTGGCTCATGTTCAACATGTCATTGACCAGGACACCCAGCTCCCTTTCTGCAGTGCTGCTTTCCAGCATCTCATTTCCCATTATGTCCTTACATACAGCTACAGACTCTGGAACCTGTCTTTGTTAAACTTCATACAGTCGGCAACTGCCCAGCCCTCTAATTTGTTGCTGTCTCTTTGCAGGGCCTCTCTGCCTTCAAGGGAGTCAATAGTTCCTTTTAATTTGGTATCATTGTCAAACTTACTGTACCATCAAGTCCTGCATCCAAGTAATTTATGAAGATGTTAAAGAGCAGAGGGCTGAGGATGGAGCCTGGTGGAACCCCATCAGTGACAGGCAATGTCATCCCATTCACTGTAACCCTTTGTGCTTGACCTGTTAGCTAGCTGCTCACCCACCACATGATGTGTTTATCCAACTGTGGGCTGGACATTTTGTCCAGAAGGATCCTGTGAGAGGCAGCTTCAAAAGATTTACTGAAAAGGATTAAGTCAACTGGCTTCCCTTGATTAACAAAGAATGTTTATGTTGTCATAAATAGAAATTTGGTTTGATAAGCAAGACTTTCCTCTCATGGACCTGTACTGGCTATGACTAATGACTACATTGTCCTTCAGCTGCTTTTCAATGCTTTCTACAATAATCTTCTCCATAATTATAGCAGGCACTGAAGAGAGACTGAGGGGCCTGTAGCTCCCTAGGTCAGTCTTATATACCCTTATTGAAACCTGAGACAACATCAGTGAGCTTCCCGTCAACTGGAACTGGAACAGATTCCATAATTCAAAAACCACAGAGAGAGGCCTGGCAGTGACATCAGCCAGCTTTTTCAGTATCACTGCTTGAATCCCCTCAGGTCCCATAGACTCACAGGGATCCAGCTAGAGCAGGAGTTCTTCTGCACAAGTTTTGTTTGAACAAAAACCTGTCATGTTCAAATGCAGAAGAGCTTATTGGTCTTTTGAAGTACTTCTCCAACTGAAGATAATTCTTTTTTTTAAAAAAAAAGTTTCCTTGTGTGGTTTTCCTGAACAACATTTTTATGTACAAGAAATACATGATCTCAGATTTTGTTAACTCCCTATGTTTAGACTCTTCACTGCAATAAACATTTATTACTTTTTTTCTCTTCCTTCGTGAAGTCTTCTTCAGCCTCTAGATAGGACTTCACAGGAATCAGAACCTAAAGCAATCAGATTTCTAAGAGAAATAGTAACTCCTTTGAAATGGGGAGAAACATGTTTTCTTCAGTAGAGATTCTGAGACAAATTGGGCTGACTGCCCCCCAGGTAATTATAACTGCGCTTTGAACTGCTGTGTCATTGCAAAGCCATCATATAACTGAAGAAAATCCCACCTCTGAATTTTTGTAACTGTATGGCTCTTTAGAAGAGACAATATTGGTCCTGGTCAAAAGACCAATAGACTATTTATCTAAAAGTGTACATTTCCATAGATTTAATCAAATGCATTTTTAAGGAAACAGATAAAAATTTTGATATGGTATTTTATAACAAAGATAGAAGAAGCTTTCATTCTGTACTGGTCACTGTGGTATTAACCTTATGTGAGTGTGACTGCAATAAAGTACTACACTTCAAATATTATACATTCCTGATTCAGCTTTATGATCATATTGTTAAGTTTGGAAATATTTGTAACATTTTCTTGTAGTAGTTTATATTTCAGCTAGTATTGCTTTAAAGTTATGCATAAGTGATCATTCTCTTTTTCATTTTCTGTGCATATCTACACACCAGTTCTCTTTTGGAGTGTGAGCTTTATATATAAAATTTACATTTCGAAAGTACATATTTCTATTTGTGTTAGAGGTACTTAGTTTTACAGTAAGCAAACAAATCAGCTACACTGAGATTCTCCTAAAGATAACTAAACAATAATTAAGATTTTTTTTATGGTCTATAAACATGGTTTCTGAATTTCTTTAATACATTTTAAGCTATTTAGTGTTTGGTAATTGTTCTCATAAAAATAACTATCACTCTATGAATTTTCTGATATATTTAAAATTATTATTCGACCTTTTCTAGATAACACTTTCATAATTGAGAACAACAACCACCTATTTGACAGATAAAGAATTAACTGGATCTCCCTATCCAAACATTTGCATGCAACAGCTCAATGTCTAAATAGGGATTGGTGACAGGCGGTGCTCCTCTGGGCCAACACTATTTCTGTTCAACATCTCCTCTAAAGGCACCAAGAGCAGGATTGAGTGCATCTGAAGGAACTCTGTGGATGACACTAAACTGAACTGTTCACTTGACACACCTGAGAATGCCACCCAGAGGGACATTGACAGGTTTGAGGACTGGGACCAAGTGAATCTCATAAAATTCAACAATGGCAAGTGCAGAGTTATGCACCTGCATCTGCGCAACCCCCCAGTATCAATACAGACTGGGGTGGGGGGTGAATGGATTGAGAGCAGCCTTGAGGAGAAGGGCTTGGGGTTGTTGGTGGACAAGAAGCACAGCATGGGCCAGAAATGTGCACTTGTAGCCCAAAAGCCATTGATATTCTGGGACTGTTCAGGGCCAGGTTGGATGCAGCTCTGAGAAACCTGGTCTAGTGGAAGTTGTTCCTGCCTATTATAGGGGGTTGGAATGAAGCCAATCCAGGCCATTCTATGATTCCAGGCTGCATCCAAAGCATTGTGGCCAGCAGGGCAAGGGAAGTGACTCTGTGCCTCTCATCTGCTCTGCTGAGACCCCACCTGGAACCCTGCATCCAGCTCTGGGGTCCCAGACAGGAAAGACATGGACTTGTTAAAGCAAATCTAGAGAGGGACTGCGAAAATGATCAAAGTACTGGAGCAGCTCTCCTATAAAGAAAGACTGAGAGAACTGGGGATGTTCTAGCCTGGAGAAGTCTCCGCGGTGATTTTATTGCAGCCTTACAGTACCTAAAGGAGGCTACAAGAAAGCTGAAGTGACATTTTACATGTGCATGTCGTAATAGGACAGAAAGGAATGGCTATAAACTGAACAGTTGTAGATTTAACCTGGAAATATGGAAGAAATTCTATGCTGTGTGGGTGAGAGACACTGGAACAGCTTGCCCAGGAAAGCAGTGCATGCCCTCACGGGAAGTGTTCAAGGCCAGTGGATGAGGCTTTGAATGACCTGGTCTGGACGAAGCTGTTCCAGCACATAGCAGGGGGGTTGGAACTAGATGACCTTTTACGTCCTTTTCAGCCCAAAACTCTCTGTGATTCTATGAAATCACTTTAGAGAAAAGAGAAATACGCTTTAAATTTGCAGCAACACCAAATCTTCCTCTATCACTGCCAAAGTGAAAGGTATGAAAATAACAAGGTCTTGAGAATTTCAGCCCAGGCTACTGCTATTTTCTTTTAAGAAATGGTGATTGTAGATTGGTAAATTTCATTTTGATGATTACTTAAGAGAAACAGACATATTTTGAAGAATCATCACTAGACAAAGAATCTCCAACAAAGATTTGGCTTATATTACTATATTCTTCACTGTTTACATCAAAATCTAATCACAGGAAGTTTTTCAAGTACAATACGTGATTAATAGTATTATATCATCTTTGTGTATGACTTCAATTTGATTTGTTTTTTATCCAGAATAGAAAACAAAGTGGTCTTTCTTAATGCTTGATTGCAAAATGAGAGAGAAGTGTACAATTATTTTTAATGGAACCCACTTGATCATCTTTTCAGGATGCACTTATTTGTGATTATATCTGCATTTCCACAAGACTGAAGGTTCTACCTTGATTGTGACTCTGTGTCTAAGTAAATCCACAACAACAGTCTTTCAGTGACATTTGTGTTGGATTTTTCACACCTCATGATGATGTTTGATCCATATTTTAGAAAACCCTGCAGTTCTAGAAAGTGCTGTGGTGTTCCACTTACCTAAAATTTTCCCAAGTGTGAGAGACTTGATTGCATTGAATTCTGTGCCTGAAGACAGAATAAACTTCATTCTTTCATTCTGGTTTACCTACAGAATGATAGAGTGAGGAACAAAGTATAATAATGGAAGAAATAGTAGTCAATATTTTTAAAAAAGTAAGTAAGATCAAGGCTAAAAGTAAGAAGGTCTGAGGGAAGCATTTGTTATTTATAGCATAAAAACTCATCAGGAAATAGATTATTAGCTTCCTTAGGTCACTGATTATAACTGCTATTCTTAAGCATCCCACTTAATAAGCCTTTATTTATCTTAGTGATTTGCCTGATTCTTTCTTTTTCACCTCTAGGATGAATATAAAAGAGCAAACCTTTAATAATATGAAAAATTCTCTTTTCATTTTAAAAAGGCAATCAGTATTTAATTTCATAAAGATCAAATACTATATTGTAAATATTCTGCCTCTCAGGGTACCTTTAGAACAACTTCAAGCCAAGTACCATTCCATTACTCAAGTTCTAGCTTCAAAATACTAAATTATAACATGCAGGTATTTTGAATTTAAAATTATATTAAAAAAAGACTTTTTGCATGTTAATATCAACCATTAGCAAAATAAATGTTTCTATTTTATAATGAAATTTCCACAAAAATAGCAAGAAATATCTTCCTTAATAGCCACATTCCTTTGATGATGTAAAAGAGACCAAAGAAAAATTTTAAAAGACCTACATTATTATCTGTGTGGTAGTATGTTTGTAGTGCAGTTTAATGCCTAATTTAACTAAAAAACCTGAAAATGCAAGACCCAAAACAAACAACAGCAGTCACACACATTTACCAAATTTTGAAAATTCAACCATCAAACAATTACTTGCATTTTCATATAAAATTAGGAAGTGATACTGGCCTTCTGAAATAAACAAAATTAACATCAAAGAGATTGGCTAACATTAATTTTGAATGTGCATTATGGGAGTGTTAACTTTGCTTTGATTTCTTGAGTTATTAAGGCACATTTTATTTGGGGGTAATTGCCTTGTTGCAAGTATTTACTGCATTTTGCTTGTCTACTTTTTTATGATAATCCACTTTTTCCCCCACCCCTAAGAGAATTACCTCTACAAAAAGCGTTTCCTCCTCTCTATTAATCTTCACATGCTGTAGTTGTCCATCAGCCATGCTTTTGAAACTGATGCTGAAGACATCAGGATCTTGATGGCTATCTAACTTGTACCTAATCTGTAAACTTCCTGCAGGGATAAAGAGAGAAAAGGTGTAGGACACTACATACACTATAAGTAGTATAGATCATATATTTTGTGAAAGATACTATACAATATATGATAAGCAATATATGATCTAACATGCTGCACAGGGGTACTGCAAGGGCAAAACAAATGCTTGATTTGTTTAAGGACTTAGCCATGAGAAATAGATATAAGTGAGAAATTAAAGGCAACAGAATGAGTAATAGCAATGTCAGAAGTGGGATATAGTGGCAAAAATAGTCTTAAGCTGTCTCAATATGGATTATTGACTTAAAATTTGGGCAGAAATTTTATAATTACTTTCAAAATTCAGCTGAGAAAGACTCAGTCTGGTAGCTCTCATAATTGTGATGTATCAAATATAACTCATAATTCTTGAATAATGTTTTCCCTGTACAGTCCTGTAAACCTCTGACCATTTGAAAATTAAATTGAATGCAGTGTACTAACTCCTAGATCACTTTCCATTCCTTATTGTTAACTCGCAGAATACCATCTGTACACAAATAATCACACAAAGATTCAGAGGAGAACACAGAGGCAATGTAGTTTCCTGGTCAGAAATTCCTTCTCAGCTGCAGATGGACCACAACTTTCCACTCATGCTCTAGAATTAGGGGCCCATGTCAGATCCAGGCCAGTCATCAGCAACAAAGGTTCTGTGTCACATGACAGGGAGGATAATACAGCTATTCTATATCCAAGTATGTGTCTAGGAAAGCAGAGAACCTTCCTTAAGCACAGAACCACAGCGACTGCAAAGATAAACCTCAAAATTTAACTCAGCCTGTGGGGTTTTTTTACTTAAAGAAAAAATACTTAGATCTAGATGAAAGAATGGAAGGATCTGACTAATAGTTAATGCTCAGCTTACACAGAAATATCAGTAATGTTACATGTATTTTTACAGGTATGTCTATATATATATATATATATGTATTTCCATAGGTATATAAGTAGCTTATAAAATAAATTTAAGAAATTACCTCTGATTAATTTGGGAAATGGATAACGCACTTTAAAAAGTATTTTATTTCATAATTTCTTTTCAGGATGGCAATTAATAGGCCTCATGAATAGAATGCAACTCAGATAAATTTTAATTTTCATTTCCAAACTTTAAAACCCAAACATTTCTAAAGGATTTTCAGAAATAAACATTTTTGTCAAAATGATTAAAAAACAGTAGAGAAAGTTGAAAGTACAGTAGGAGGAATGCTTTTCATGTGGAAAGAATTGCTTGATGCAGCTGAAAAACAAAGATACCATATAAAGAAACAACAGGACAGTATTTAGTTCCTGCTTCAGGTCTGGAAATCAGAGAGAATCCAAGCTGACAGTTATGATGTTCATGAGTGTTTCCAGACATCCAATCTGAAAACTCACCATTCCTGGTGAGAATGACCGAAAGGTATTCCTTGTAGAAGGAGCTGACATAGAGCAGTAAGCTTGGCGTCCGTGTTGTTCGAAAGGCAAATGTAATTGCTTCCCTGGCCAGTGTCATGTCAGCATAGAAAGAAGAAGCATGAGAACTGGAATTTTTAGCTAATGTGTAGTATTCTTGAAAGTTGTATGTCACAGAAGTGCCAGTCCAAAAATAGGCAGAGATCTCTGAAAGAAAAAGTAATTAAATATTTTAATATAATGCAAAATAACGCTAGAAAGCTTTTTTTTTGTTGTTTGGTTGGTGGTTTTTTCCTTCTGCCACACCACAGAAGAAAATAAAACGTATTCTAGACTATTGTGATAAAGCTAAAAAGTAAATTTAAATGAAACTAGTATTTAGAACTACACAGAAAATTAAGACATAACCTGGTCTAAGGCAAAAGCTTATTTAGATGTGTGTCTTAAATATCTGTTTCATGAAGAAGTGTATTTTTTTCTAGGTTATTTTCTATTGATCATCCTAGTCCTCAAGCACTGTCTCGTATGTATAGTGCTCCTACAAAGAAGTGGGCGTGGCAATTTGAATCCTAACATTTAGATTAGATATGTGGTAGAAGAGACTGGTCAGGTGGAAGAAAAAAAAAGAAAACAGAAACCTACTTCTGCTCTTCTTATGTTTGAATCACTTACAGAGAGCTTCTGTAATTCTATGATTACTGCTTTCTGCTGTTTTCTGCTAAAAGCAGAAAAGTCTTCTTAGTCTTTGTGCTTAGAAAATGTCTTAGTGCTTTGGATCACAGCTTTCACACTTTGGAGAAATTTCTTGAAGTTTCTGTAATCTGGTCCAATATTTGAAAACAGCTGACTGAAAGTTATTATTTAGGTCACCCAACACTCTTAGCAACAGAAGCTAGTCTGTCTCTGCTGAATATTACAGTGTGACCATTAGTCCCTTCTGATGCAGAGGAGGAAAACATCATTCCTCATACAGTGACACTAGACCTGAAATGCTAGATATGGAAAGTCCAAAGACTTTGGGTCCCTCACTTTTGTGGTGGCAGTGATGACAGGGCCGATTTTGTGCTAATGTAGAGTAACATGAAGTTGTGGCATATAAGCTGCTTAGTACTTTGCAGAATGCATTTAATACATGGAGGAAGCAAGATTTTTGCAAATCTGAATTATATGCAAACACCAAAACTTCTAGATAATTTTGAAATTCATTCATTCATTCATTAATTTTTGAAATTCAGACTTGTCATCATCTACCAGTATGATAACTTCACCAAAAAGCTACTTTAAAAAGACTTGGAAAATGGGCTCAGTCCTGTCTGGAAAGATCTTACTTTCTTACAGCAAAAAGTAGATTTAACTTCTTCTGTTCCTTGGTTTGTTTTCCAAACTCAGACTTAGTTTTGAGATTACTATTTGAAAGACAGAAATCCAAATGCTTTACCACAAAAACATAGTTCCTAGATTTACTGTAGTATCAAAGAATCAAAATAGTTGCATGAAGATCCTGATCCTCTCAGCATCTTCATGCTGTAGTTCCTGTTTAAATGGTATATATTGAAGTTATCTCTGAAAGAAAATGTTTAGAAAAACTTACAGATATTGAGTAAACTCAGCTGAATATTTACCTACATTATGTAAAGTGTATATTTTGCAAGATTTCAACATATCTCTAAGGGGATTTGAAGATCTTGACCTGGACTGTATGGTCTTGTTTCCAGTAACTGATAAAGCCAAAAGACATGCTTGCCTTTCTTACAGAATGGACCAGCATAGGCTGAGAAAGTGCAGTCACAGGAGAATCCACTGTATTTCTCTCTACATTTTCCACCATTGTGGCACAGGTTACCATAACTGCTACAATGTCCAGGGCAGCCTGGTTCAACTCCTGGTGTTATCTTTGCTCTCTCTTCCAGATCAAGGGCCATTCCATTCAACCGTAATGAACGAATGCATCCCAAAAATCCTTTCTGCCTGGATGCTGTTCCACCTGAAAATAAATTTACAGGAGCTTTTAAAACATTTAAATAATTGATATGTAAACAAACTTTATAGTTTACAGCCTATGAACAGTATATTATGACTTTGCAACATACAAGCTTATTCATATGAAAGTACAAGCTTTCAAAGTACATCTGATTTCTGTTTTGTCAAGTGATTATAGAGAGCCCTTGAAGACTCTATTAATCCATAAAACGAGGGGAGGGGAGGTGGGAGGGGGAGGAGTTTTGTCTAGCATCTTTATTGGTGATTTGGATGAGTGCACCTGCAGTAAGTTTGGAGATGATATTATGCTGGGTGGGAGTGTTGATCTGCTGAATGATAGGAAGGATCTGCTAGGGGATCTGGACTGGCTGGACTGAGGTCAGTTGTGTGATGTTCAGTATATCAGAATTTTTGCAATTGTACATTTTGGTCAAAACAACATGATGCAAGTCTGTAGGCTTGGAGAAGAGTGACTGGAAAGCCTGCCTGTTGGATCTGGGTTTGCTGGTCAGCAGCTCAACGCGAGCCAGCTGTGTCCAGGTAGCCAGGGATGATGGCATCCCGGCCTGTATCAGCAATAGCATGGCGGCAGGAACAGGGCAGTGACTGTCCCCCTGTACTTGGCACTGGAGAGGTCACACCTAGAGTGCTGTGTACAGTCCTGGGACCCTCACTACAGTAAAGACACTGATGTGCTGGAGCTTGTCGTGGGACAGGGAATGGAGTGGGTAAAAGGGTTAAGAGAGTAATTCATGAGAGAAGCAGCTGAGGGAACTGGGGTTGTTTGGCCTCATGGGTGACCTTATCACTCTCTAAAACTGCCTGAAAGGAGAATGTAGCCTGATGGAGTGGGCCTCTTCTCCCAGGTAAATAGTGACATAATCTCATATATGAGAGGGCATAATCTCACATATGAGAGGGCATAATCTCAGACTGTGCCAGGGCATGTTCATGTTGGACATCAGGGAGAATTTCTGCATGGAAAGGGTGATTAAGCATTGGAACAGGCTGCTCAGGGATGTTGTGAAATCTCACCTCCTCAAAGAGTTCAAGAAATAACTGAATGTGGAATTTAGTGCTGTGGCTTAGTTGATGAGGTTGTATTGATTCAAAGGTTGGACTTGGCGAGCTTGGAGGTTTTTTCCAACCTCAATGATTCTGTGATACCCCTCAGCTGGTGTCTGTTCTGCTATACTTTGTCTCAGAAGGAAGCTGTCTCTATTCTTCAATAATAGGAAGGTTAACTCTCCTCTACACAGAGTAATAACAGCCAGATTATATCTGACTACCAAGCAGAGATGATAACTATACAGAGCAATCCTAAGAGTAATAAGAGTTGTTCATTCATTTTTTTTTACTGTTCCTTATTTTTAGCGCATTTCATAATAGCTAACATTTTATTCATCTGTGTTGCTTAGCAAGGTGTGTAACCTATATACTCTCTCTCTTGTCCTTTGTTGCACAGCCTACTGATGTTTCTTGTCCTTTGTCCTCTTTTAAAAAGTAAAAGCAGAAAATATTCCACAATGTGTGAGACTGTAAACTATAATTCTCATACATTTCCAGTTCTCGTTTGGATAAATGCTTCCATGTGCTCATCCATTTTAAGTTTTTAAGTTTCAAAGTTTGTATAATTATTGGTGTTACGTGGAATATCTTGACATAGCTGTCATTATTTTCAGTTATAATAGAACAAAACGACCTGGTGGTGGCGATTTCATGCCATCTCTGTGATTAAAATGGCAAGAAATTTGAACTAGATTAAGGTGCCTTTCAATCTTACTCACTCCACAAGTCTATGATTCAGAGGGCTGCTTAAGGCTTTAGTTCTGGTTTTTAAAAACCAGAGTGTATACAACTTCTTTACTTCTTCACAAGAAGTAAAGACGGTTTTAGCATGAAGAAATCACAGTCTTCATGCTACTGAGTACTGGGTGACTCACGAAGGTATTAGATTTCCAAGATGACATTTAAGTAAAGAGTGCCTCTGCTAATGTCATTCTAAAGGCACTCTGTATTTCATTTTTCTCTAGATCCTTTAATTAATCCCAGATCTTTGTGAATTTTCAGAATGAAAAAAAAGGCCACAACAATAGATGCAAAACAAAGTCACTACTCAAGTACAATTATTCACCTGAACATTATCTGAAGAAAACAAGCCAGACAACTTAACCTGTAGATAAGTCAAAACTGTTTTTATGTTGTCTTGTCCATCTCCATAAAAGAGACAGACAAGAGTATATAATTTTACCTGGATTTGTCAGATTATTTGACAAAAAAATAAAAATCCCTCTATTCAATATCCAGAAAGTCACAAGAAAGTGCAACTGTTAATACAGGACAGAATTATATTTTTAGGAGGAGGATTAAAAGAACTAGAAACCAACTAAGTGTCTAAATAATTTTAGATTTGATAGTTCCAAAACAACTATAGAATTAAACCATTTCACTGATCTAATTTCAGGCATTTGTATAACAGCAGTTATGTGACAAGTCAAGTCAGAGAACAGCAATACAATTGTATCTAGTAGAGTAAATAGAAATCTGATCTTTCCATTAGTAGATCTAGTGCATTACTGTGACTATAAACCAATCTCAAAACTTCTAATTCCACTAGAACTAATACATTGGATATATTTTTTTGTTATGAAACCCTCTCTGCTTTTAATCAAAATGTAAAATTCTTTAATGTTTGGTCTAGTCTCCATCTTCTTCTCTTGATACCTTTTGAGGCACAGGTACAATTTTTTATCAGAATATAGAAGACTTCTCTCTTTATTTATTTTTTTTCATAAGCATTCACATTTTTTTGTAGCTACTGTTTAAGAACACTATTGCCCTTAAATGTATTCCTCCCCAACCCACAGCAAATAAAACTTAAATTAATTTAGTATGAGTTTCTCAGAGCAGGCATTAAAAAAGACCTTTTTAAAAGTAGGGTCAGCTTTAAATGCTCTTATATATACAACATGTATTTACACCAGATACTTATGAATTCATAATAAGTCAATATTACATTAAGAACACTACTATGGAGATAACACATAGCTCTATAAAGCTTTCTATAATAGCTAAATAAATACTAATTAATTCTATGTTACTCCATTTTACTTTTTCAGCATTTTTCCAAATGCCTTAATGTGTTTGAACTTTCTCATGCTTAATGTGCTTTCTTGTGTTTCAACCTGAGAAGCTGTGAATAAAGAGACACAACAAAATTCCCTTGAAATTACAGAAATGGCACAACTTCCTTTAGTAGATTACATCCTCTCAAAAAAGAGTGCAAATCTACATCCTTGGATCCTTGGTCCTTCAAACAATCCTCAAAAGAAATAAACTTAATTTGAAATCCTGTCCTGGAGAAAATATTGGCCAAGGTGGTTTGAGATCTATAGTCCAAAATAGTGAATATCTGCACAGATTTTTCACAAAGTCTCTCATGTCATCATACAAAGTGTTTTCAAAAGATCTGGTTGGCAACACTTTTTATTCCCCTCCTCACCGCAGCATTTTCTTATTTTTATGATGATAATTAGGAAATATTTTGTGGAGCGCCTACCTACAAAAAGCTGGCTGTTGAGTTGCAAGCGAATATGTCCATCAGGTGGAGCACTGTGAGATCTCTGAGGAAGTTGATCTATTTGCAAGGAAGCCTCTTTGACATTTCGTTCAGCCTTCACATAATGCCACTGGTTGTCATTTAAGGGATTGCGTGATTGCACTATGACTTCGCTAGGTCCATTTCCCACGTCAAATGAAAAAGCCACTTCAGATGGAGCTAGAAAGAGGATAGTAGTAGCAGACATTTAAATTATTTCATAATTAATTGAGTCACAAAATAATTAATAGCAGAACAAGCTACTTTAAGGTTTAGCCTACTATTTCATGGAATAAGATTGACTGTTTTAGAGGAAGAGTTTACTGCAGGGGCCTGCAGCTCATTCTTCACACTCACTGACAGCAAGAGCAATGATTTATGCACTGCATAGAAACCAATCAGTTTGTGGACCCCTGGAGAGCATAGGAGTCAAGAAACAGTAAAATGTGCTAGCTTTGCAAATTTTCAGTTTGGATGAAATGCATCTCTTGATTACATGTTAATTGATTGCTGTAGTTAACTATATTTAAATTATCACAACTGTAATCCAACCAGCATCTTCTACTGTCTATTTGCTTTTGTTATTTATTCATATAGCCTCTACAAACATCACAAAGATGATTTTGATGTAGTTTATAAAATAATGATTTAAACAGAGTTTTTCTCTGAGCAACTTTCACATTACACAACTTCACAGTTTGCCTAGAAAATCACTGAATCTTTGCAGGTAAAAATAAAAAGAGGAGGCATATGTCAGAACACCGAAGATCTGAAAATTGTGAATATTCTCTCTTAAAGTCTTTATTTTATATATTCAAAGACAATCATGTATGAAAAAAAATATTTTCTAGACAATGGATAGCCATAATTTTGTATTATTAAGGATTTAATTAAAGGATTATAGAGAAGATTCCAAAAAAAAAAGTTTCCTATTGACATCATTGAATTCTGACAGAAAAGCAAAAGAATTAGGAATCAAGGGAATTAGATGAGCTTCAAACAACATTTTAAAGATGAATTAAATGAAGTGGGAAAAAATATTCCATGCAGTATTTTTTACTTTCTTTTCACTTTTAAAAAAGACATTAGACATTTTAAAACATTTAAATCCACTTTGGCCAACCTTTAGACTGAGTAATGTCACACATTTGCAATCCTTAAGCCCTAAATCTTATTGCTATAAAGTGGTTTTTTATAATAGCTGAACCTAAGACAGAAAAGTAAAATGGGAAATACATAAACTGTTTCACTTACTAAATAAAGCATATTGTGCCTTTTGTAATACATGACCTCCTCTGCTTAAAAATCAAGTTTTTTATAATAATAAGAGATAATTTATATCTAAACACAGTTCCTCAGTAAAATAAATTAGTTTTAGGATAAATTTCTTTTCTTTAGAAAAAGCTGAGAACTCACTCTCTCCTTATACAGGGAAGCAACAGAAAATCCATGTGACTGGCTAAAAAGAATTTCTACTGAATGTTACCTTCTGCAGAGAGGTCTTTGTAATCCTCTGGGTACTACTGGAGTTAAGCCTGAAAACACAAGTTCTGCTTTGAACTCACTGAATGGGCCTATTGAATAGCATATCAGAATGACACATCTGATAAATAAAGTCACTCTTTAAATTTTAAAATTTAAAGTCACTCTTTAAATTTTAAATTTTAAAGGCAAGAAAACACGTAATAAAGATTTTGAAATAATGAATTATGTTAGTATTACTAAAAGATTCATATAATCTTGAAAAAAGGGAAGCAAATCCCTGAAGTTCCACATATGAAGGCTGAAATAACAAGAATGGGTTCATGGTCATCTACTGTAGTGTCTGAAGACTAACCAGAATATGTCAGAAAAAGTGAAAGATACAATCACTTAACATTCTATAATATTATAAGAACAACACTGCAAATTTGAAAGAAAATTTGGTTTTATAAGAACCACCAAGAGAATATGCCACAGGACATGGAAGGATCATACTGGATTCTAAAATTTGTTATCTTGCAGCAAAGGACGTATGCACAGAGCACTTTGGTTTGTTTCTGAGGTAGCAGAAGAGAATGCATCCTGGACTTCTGGCACAAAAATATCTTTTGGGTCCTACCTACATTGGTGTCAATTAAAAACTATCCAAGGATTGCAAGAACTCTTGTAACCCCAATGCATTCAAACACAGGCAGAACACAACTACAGACTGGCAAAAGGGAGTGGAAGTTGATGGTAGTCATGGAGAGTGGTCAGTGGCTAGCTGTTGCTAGAACAACTAACAGAAAGCACAGCTACAGAGAACCATCCAGAGTATTGAGTGTAAGCATCATGCGCAGAAGCAGAAAGTGATTACCAACTAATATGCTACAGAATGCAAAATCCTAGCATTTTCCATAAAGGAAGCAGTTGAACTGCACTCATCCTGGACAGTAAGTTGCAAATTTGGGCAAAGGCCACCAGTAGTTGCGTATTGCACTATCTGAACTACTTCCAAAGCAATTGCAAAAGCCCAGCAAAATCAATACACCACTGTGTTTCCAACCCTACTTTAAATTTCTATTTAACTCTTTGGAAATAAACCTTAAGTGAGCATTCAATATTAAATACCCAGACCTTTGGCTAGAGAATGTAACCTTTGGTCCTATAAGTGTTTAGTAGAGTGTACTCTTCAGTGTTGAATCAGCTTTGTAGCTTTCAACCAATATTTCTGCAGTAAATCAGGAAGAAGTTCAACAAGCAGTTATAACTTATTGCAAAACAAAAATAAGGGATCAAATATCTTCTTTGAGACGAGTATCTTCTTTTACTTACTCTCTCTTTTAAAATACAGTTAGGATGCACACACCATTTTTGCAATAGTGTTCTAGAATGTGTACACAGATGCACTACAGTGTCTATAACTTAATAAAACCAGCAGAACAGCTCTAAGTCTCACATTTCATATTACATTTCTGTAATATGACTTTTTTGCTTGAACCTAGACTTCAATGTCTAAAGAACACTACCCCATAAATAAAATAATTAAAGTTTGAAAACAGTCAATATATTACAAAAAATTAGTCTTCCTAAGTACTGAATGTCAAATGTTAATGATAAGGTTTAAACATTTTCTCACATCATCATCTTAAAGAGCGACATCTGACATTTACCTTATTGTTATTTATTATTACACAAATAAAAGATATTAATTTATTTGAAACTCTTAGTAGTACATAAGTGTAGCTTGGTACTTTACATTCACATTTTTTATAAAGTTATA